>JAMKPZ010007092.1:0-22765 GCA_024699675.1 Amphibolis antarctica
GCCAAACAAGACACACAAAGAAAGTGCACACCGGATTTTACGTAGTTCACCCTAACTTAGGGCTAGTCCACGGATGGAGAGGGAGAGGGTTTTCTTCTTTTGGAGGCTAGGGTTACAACTCACAACTCATGCCCTTTGGAAAACCCTAGCCAAGCTTATATAGTGCTTGGGTTTTCCAAAGGACCAAAATGCCCCTTATACTAATTACATTATTAGTATCATTCAAAACATAATACAACAATAATTTATTAAGATTTTATAATTAAATATGTTTTATGGAATTTTTATGTAGAAGTTCATAAAAGTAAATAAATTCCAACAAATTACCATACATTTATATACTCTCTTATTATTTATGGTAATTTAATGCTTTATATTTAAAATGTTGCTTCATGAAAGGTATTTAATGTAATTTTAACAAGATTGCAAAGTTAATTGAAGTTTCGAGGACTTAATTGCAAATTGTGCTACAAAGGAAGAATTTCATTTATGCTTGAATGGAGAAATATTATTGGTGAAGAGTAATAAGGGAGAACTTAGGGGGTAGAATTGTAAAATACCCTCCCTTCTTTTGAAAGATAGCAACGAACCCTAGATGGCTCAGGCAGGCGATAACGTTTTGCACAATCGTCTTCCCCTTTTCCTCCATCCATCCACCCTTCTCCATTCCATTTTCTCCTCTCAAAGACACCGATTTTGCATGGTAGACTCGATGGATCAACAGCAACATGGTTCTCTCCTTGCACGATGGAGTTTCAGTTCGTGGAAATGTGGTTTGCACATAATGGTTAGCACAGAAGTGGAATGCACAAGGTGGAACACATAATCTACACAAGTTGGACAAAATCTACAAGGAAGAAACCATTTCAAGGCATGGTCACACCTTTCATCTTCTCCAACACCACATATAAGGAGTGTTTATCTTTTTCCTTTCATTTTTACCTTAGTTATCTTAATTTCAAATTCGTTTTCAATATAAACTCTAGATTAAACTCATGTTTCATTACCGCTTTACAGCTTTAGGAAGGTTTCATAGTCATTAGTTGTAGTTTGTTGTTATTTAGGTTAAATCTTATGATCTAGGTTGATTTGTATCGAAAAATAATTTATGCACTTAATATTTAGGTGATTTTAACTTCTACATTAGTTTGATGATTTCTGCACTTGCATTTTGCCATTAGAATGTTTCATTTGTGTGTGTGGAATGACTTGGTGATGTTTTGAATGTTCTTGAATAGAAATGTGGTTGAATATTGCTTGGAAATAGTTAGTACATGTTGCAATTACATTTCAAATTGGGTTCTTTTGATATGAGTGCAGTATTGAGTGGAATGAATGAAAATTTTGTGATGAACATTTACTTATTTCATGGTATTTTGGGATGTTAATGTGCTAAAAATGTTGGATTGGAGTTGCATACATTTTAATGCGAATTTGAGCCATTTTATAGTGTCACTTGATCATTCAATAAGTGCAATTTATTAACTGAAATTTTCAGCACCTATGCATATTTTATAAGTGCAGTTTTTACTACACTTCGCTAAAATTCGCAGCTATATTTTGGTGCTGAAATTGGCAGCATTTTGGAGCTTAGTTTTGTTGTATCTAATGGCTGAAATCTCACTAAGTATTGTTGCACTCATATGTTGCAAATTTTGGTTAGCATTGTGTGTTTTCTTTCACTACGAAATCTTATCTTAAATCGTAACTCTCTGTGGAATACAATCTGTATTCATCGATACTACAACTGACACCATGTGCTTGCAAAAATTGAATGTAAAATTTTATGCAAATACTCATACAACTCTTATCACACTGCTATCAAGCATACACCTTTTAAAGCACTTAATGGAAGACTCCCTTCTTCCCCACTCAATTATGTTCCAAGTATTGTGCAAGAAGACAAGGTTGTTATTCAACTATAGGATGGGGAGCTAGAGGTCCTGAAGAAGCACCTAGAGAAGGCCAAGATCTGAATGAAACAATTCATTGACTGTTGTGCGCCATCTGTGAGTCTTCCCTGTGCTGTGTGGGAATGGGTGATGGCTGGTGCCGTCCCTGTTGGTGGAAGGAAGACCGTCTCACAGAGAAAGCTCTCCAATGGTTAAGAGAAGGTGAAGCAGAGTAAAAGGAAAGTGGATATTTATCCCTAGTCTGATATAGGCACATTAGGGTTAAACAGAACCCTAATAACAACTTGAAGCCCACTAAGCCCAATAACAACTTATAAACTAAAACAAGAGATTTAAACAATCTGCACATTTATAAGTCTCACAATCTCCCATGTGAGTTGCTCCATCTCTTCTAGTTTCCTTCCTAAAAGTGGCTCATGCAACTTCCTCCGATAAAAATAATATTCAATTTGCATTTTTCAGAAATCAAAATCTCTGCCATCAAACTTGTCAATCTTGAGTTTCCCGTCTTCAACCATTACATGAGAGCAAGCTGTACCAATTGAGCTCCCACATGCATCTCAAGCCTCCACGACCTTTGTGCACCTGCAAATCCCTAGCACACCAAGACAGGGCAACGGACCTATGCACACACCTACATTGTGCAAGAACAAGTGATGGATGGTGTCGTCCTTGTTGATGGAAGGAAGACCATCTCATAAAGAAAGCTTTCCAATGGTTAAGGGAAGGTGAACTAGAGTAAAAGGAAAGAGGAAATACAATTGATAGGTGGTTTCCCTCATAATGTCTACAAGACGCACAAGAAAATATCACTTAGGTATTACAAACGAGTAGTTTGGATCTTAAATAACATAACCATGCACGTGCCTCGCACGTATTCTTCATAAAACAACTAATTTCAGTTATGGGTCGTAACATTGACAAGGGCCAACTAATTTCATGTGTTTTCAAGCTTATCGATAACACACCACCAAAGATCACAACCACACCAAGCTTCAACCATATTATTATGGACCCTACAAGATCATACATAGAATTTGCCCAATGGCATATGAAATGGAACTTCCCAGCAATGCCAAGATACATCCAATCTTTCATGTGTACTTGCTGAAGCCCTACTTTAGAGACAACCCACAAGGAGAACAAGGGGAATTACCAAAGTTCATAAAAAGGAAGGAGATTTGGCCCATGCGAATCACTAAAAGGACGATAACTAAACAAAGAAACCGAGTGGTGACTAAAATCAAGGTGATCTAGCAAGGAGATGGCAAAGGCTACACCTAAGAAGACTTTTATCCTTTTGTTAAAAAGTACCCTTATCTTGAGGTCAAGGACAAGCTTCAATGAAAGGGAAAGTTGATGTGCATTCTCAAAGAGGAAGACATAGTCGAACCTAGTGGGACAATCTGGTAAACCGTAGATCCAATTACCAACGGACCTTGACCTATTTATCAGGGATTATAAACATACATGTGGTAATCTCATAAGACTTAATGAATGGTTTGGCCTATGTTAACCTAGACCCTCCACTTTCCTATTATCGTACTTCCAACAAGCTTTCATCATATTTCTTCACTCTTTCTCTATAATCCTCTCTCCCTCCCTCATATGCTCCTCTTCAGATTGTTCTGCAAGTTAGACACCACAGTGAGGACAAGAAGCCAAGTTTGTCATAATCAGGGGCTAGCAACAATGGAGGACAACACTGCAGTAGTCATCGACCATCTGTCCAACGGACCTATTATGTCGAAGGTCGAAGCTCATGGGCTCCTATCGATCATCCATACTAGATTGACCAATATATTTCTTGGATCGGTCAATCCACCCTTTGTTAGCTAAGAATGACGTTGGATCAAATGATCCATCAATCCATTGTAGATCCACATCAACAAATAATTTGATCCCTTAAACTCTCAAGATGATAGTGGATATCGATATTGGTACAATGTAAAATCGGCACAGATCGCCGAAATTTCAATGATCTATGTCAATTTTTGAAACCTTGCTTGAGTGTACACTTATAAATCAAAATATTTGTCAAAACAAGATATGTTTGATATAAAAGTTTTAATTTGAAGGAGAGGGTTAATAGTTTCCTATCTTATTTTGGTATTGCTTTAAATAGGTATATAGATATCCATGTATGACTTAGGCCGTTATAAGTGTATTTGTTTGCACTTGCTCCTAACTTTTAGAGCGACTTAGAATGATTTTAAATACTATATTCTTTTGAAATTTTTTTATTTTTTTAAATATTATATTCTTACTTCAAGATATTTGGTTTTTTTTACTTCAAGATCTTTTTGATATTTGTGAGGTATTCTTGTATTTTCAAAATTTAGTATTTAAAACAACTTTTATAATAAATAAATATTTTTAAAAATATAAAATCATAAAATTAGAACTTTATAAATATTTTTATGCATTTTAAAAAATATTTTTAATAAAATAAACTCTTTAAATATTGTTAAAAACATTTATGATAAAAAAACCTTTCAAGGGTAAAATAAGAATTTTAAAAAAATTACTACTTCAACAAACAAACGTAACTCTTAAATTATCACTTCTTTCAAGTATTATTTTGTCAAGGTACAACTATAAGAGCTAGAAGTTATACTCTAAAGCTAAAGCAAACACACTCTATATATTTGTAATCTCCCCTCTAATGAATGAATATTCTCATTTTCTCTCCCAACTCTAGATATTTCTACTAGATATTACCTTGGAAAAATGTATTTATCATTAATATCTTCCTTGATATTATTTTTTTTCATTACATCTACCTTAAAAATATTTATTTCTCTTTAAATTTATCTTGAAAACAACTAATTGTCTATTTGTCATACAAATATTATATTTTAAATATTTTTTGCAATTTGAAAGGTATATTTTTAACGTCATACATGTTTTAAAATTAAATTTAATTATTTTCAGATGTGTATTATTGATTGGTTATTTTGTCTTGAATTTTCATACTAAAATTCATAATTTTAAGGATTTATTGTAAGCTTTCATGATTTGACAAAACTTCTGTCAACATTTCCATTGAAGTTTGACATACTTCTTTCTCTGTTGGTCCAAAGCAATTCCAGGAACATATGGCAACTACTATATAGAGACCTTTTCACTAGTTGGAGGATGAACTCCATCATAAGTCTTCTGGCCATTTCCATAAATCAAATGTGAAAGTTGTATCAGTTCAATATGAAAAATACCTTCTTCTAATAATGATTTAATTGATCTAGTGCACATTGAACCCACTTTAGAGTACATTACTCAAAGTAGGATAAAATATGCATGCTAAAGAAGGAACACAATGCTTGGTTTGAGAGATTTGGTTACGTGGTTTCTAGAGATGTACTATTGATTTTATCTATGCATTAAATATTATTGATAATTTATTATTCACCTCCTTTTAGTGAAACCAACAATCTTATCAATAAATATTAGTGAATTAATCACATCATAATCTTCCACGTTCGCAATAACTAAAAAGTATATTCAAGTAGTCATAAATGTCAATGCAAACCTTAATTATTGGAGATTCTTTAGTCACAGAGCCAAAATCATAATTAAATACTCCAAGTCCAATGATATCTAGTGCTAGACTAGAAAACTCTGCCTCAAGATCCAGCTCAATTTCTTTTTGTAAGTGGTAATCATTGTCAAATTTCTTCTCGAACTTTGATACTGTTCTCTCAGAACATTCAGTAAAAGTGTTAACCATTGCTTCCAGAAAAAAAGCATGAAAACTAGGAGCAACAACTGCAATGAACAAGAACCATACAAGCAAGTCAGCAAAATTTAGAAACTCTAGAGTAAAGGTAGAGTAAATGAACATTTAAAGTAAAAACAAGAAGGCATTCTGCTAAGTGAGCTCATTTTAATACAGAGTTACTAACACAAACATAAATTACACAATAGTTCTGTCGGTAAAGATGTACCACAAGTACATGATGTACGACTTCCATAGATAAATTGATAAAAATATCTAGCAGTGCATAGAACCAACAAAAACACAAACAAGTTAGATAAAAAACAAATATGCAGCATCTCAATGTTATTTCCCTCTAGAAGCATTACTACCAATACACTACAAAATACTTTGCAAATTTTTTTATTAAAGTTAGATAAAGACAAGGTTTTAAATATTGGTATTGTATGAAGAATCCCTCTCTCAAAAAAAAAAGTATTGACGATTGAAGATTGCATTAGTAGAAATGCAATACTTTTATGAAAATGACCAAAAAATAAATTTCAACTTAAAACTCAAGGACAAAATAAAACAAACTATAATAAACATATAAAAACACAGATAAATTTTCTAGGTACTTACCGCACATAAAAAGCCAATTAGATATAGTAGTTAAGAAAAAAATCTAAAATCATATACAAATACCTAAAAAAGCTTGTAATGACAAATGATTTAAAATTTAGGTTACATTTCAATATATATCAAATTACATTTCAATAAAATCTAGGTTATAATTAAATATAATTTAAGCTACAATTCAATATATTTCAGGTTATATTTTAACGGAAATCAGATTACATTTCAATATCTCTACCTACATGAATCCTTGCAGGATGCAACCTTCATTTTACATCTACATTGGCATACATCCCTATCATTTATCTGCATTTAGCTTAGCTTTATTTTTTGTATTAATCCTTGTAGAATATGCATCCATTGTTTTAAATCCACAACAACACGAATCTTTGCTATTTTCTTTTCTTTTTGCATCATCAGTAACCTTTCTTTCATGAATCCTTGTAAGAAGGTAGTTTTCTCTATTTGTTTACTGTTTTTGTAGCATGAATCCTTACTATTTAGTTATCTTTTCATCACTATCATTGATGTATGTGCATGAAGCTTTACAATTTTTAGCATCATCTGTCGATGGCTTTTTCTTTCAGCACTAACCCTTCCATTTGTATTTTAGCATTGCTTTTGAATTGCTCCTGCATGAATCCTTGCTGGTTCATTCCATCTATCTTGAACTACATATTTTCAATATAAATCTTTATAGTCATGTTTAAAATCTATTTAGCATTTATTCACCATTAGCCATCTGTTGCACATTACATTGAAGATCTTGCAACTAAAGTAAATCAATATGCAGTCAAAGAGGCCAACCTTGGTCGAGGAAATGAAATGTCTAACACCTTCCTCATTTATACCCGAAGCACTTACCCATCATTATCTTACCCAGTAAGCCTCTTTACAGGATAGCTTACCCGATTTCACATCATCTTGAGCACTAGGTTACCCCATGGCAGTACCAGTGATCCTATCATTGTTGACTGAATCCTAGTGGATCCTCTGGAACTCAAAGAATCTTGCCTTTCTCTAGGTGCCAACTTGTCGATTGCCAAGGACAGTCCAGTCGTTCCAAACCAGATCCCAGTGTAGTCACTGGGCATCAAAGATCTAATGGTTATCTTCCTTCACTAGGTACTTTTTAGAAAGTACCAATGATCTAGTCAACTCAGACCAGGTTCCAGTGAAATAATTAGGTTTCACCTTTTTATCACCTTTTAGTGTGGTTACTCTTAAGTGGTCCCCAAATCCAAATACAACCTTCCCATTGGTTGCAATTGAATCAAGGCAAGTATAGGGCTATGGTTAAGGGAATTTACTTTTGTTTTGAGGGTATACCATACCTAAAGTGAACACTCAAGACAAGCCCCTATGTTTACATGCAGACTTATCTACGAGGAATCTATCTACAATTCATCCATCTTCGAGTTTCCTACACCCAAGCATCAAAGCAAGCAGGTCTCCAACCACTGCACCAGCAAGCTTCACAGCTAAAATTTTCATGCCTTGCTCGACTGGGAGGGAGGGAAAGTCATCCCTCCCCCATGCACATGAATCCTTATGCATTGCATGGATGCATTCCAGGTGATAAGTAAAGTAACTTGTACCTGACCTTCATGGTTCCATCAACCATAAAGGAGTTTTGCATTATATCTTATCAAATGTATTTGCACTCATCCTTTGGTGCATAAATCCTTTCACATTTACCTATGGTACTCACACATGAATCCTTGTGTAAAGGTCACCATAAATCAACTTATGCATGAGTCCTTTTCAATAACTTTTGTATTTGACTAGTTTCTTATTGAATTGTTTTCCTTGTTACATTGCATGAATCCTTACATCGTATGTGGATTTACAGTTTTACTTGTCAATATTACTTATGCTCGATAATCTTGCATGCATTTCAACTATTTTATCTAGTTTGGCATGTTTGAGTCCTTGCACCCTGATTTACTTTTTACAGTCTATGAACCAAATTCCAGGTGAATATCCATTGGAATCCGATCCCCTTGATCGAGCATTCAATAAACTGTTTTTTAGCATACTTTCATCCATTGGTATTGGACTTTGAGCATGGATCCTTATTTGGCCCTTGACTTTTTCATGTCATTTAGTTACAACGAGGCATGAAATGTGTCTCTCATGCAATGTGTCATGTAGCTAGATTTCACATGCAATCACCAATTAATTTCAATAGGCATGAGTACCGATTGCAGTAAAGAAGCCAACTTTTTGTTGGGCTAACTTCTATGGTTGTTGTTTCTTGTGGATGTGACAATGGTGGCGATCGATTCCTTGTTGGAGGAAGAGGGTCTTCCTACGTGTTTTAGTCATTTCATCTTGATTTGAAACTAACTCTTCCATTATTGTTTGCTAAAAAAAATAAATAAAAAGAAAGTTGGGCTAACTAAGGGTGTATAACACCTTCTCCATCAGTACTATGAGTCATTTACCCTTTTTTCAAATTTGCAGACCCCTTTCATTAATTCTTTTTAAAGATTTAATATGTTCACTCTTCAGATGCAAAATATGCTACCTTCAACTCTAGTTTTCCTTTTTTCTACAAAAACAAATTGGCAACTCACTTTTACATTTTCTCTCATCCTCAATCTCCACTTTGTGGCCCTAGGAATTTCTCATTCTTAAACAAAAGATTATAGATACAAATAACAGCTTAATTGTCATAGTGCATAACTATGGGAACTAGAACCTAAACACCCAACTCTGTAAGAAAGGATCTAAACCACATTAACTCACTAGCTGCTTGTGATATTGCCCTGTACTTTGCTTCTACACTGGACTTAGAGGTGACATTTTGTTTTTTACTTCTCCAAATTACCAAGTTCCCTCCTACATAAGTGTAATACCCAGAGGTAAACCTTTAGTCGCCTTTATCCCCACCATAACCCAAATCTGTATATGCAACAACATTGAGATGACCATTATGGAGTAAATTAGTCTTTTCCCTAAATTGCCTTTTAGTAAGCTAAAATTCTCAAGGCTCCATGCCAATGAACTATCCTCGATTCCTTTATAAATTAACTCAAGAGTCCTAATACATAGGAGATATCTGGTCTAATGATGGTGCGATAAATAAGTTTCTTGATCAATCTCCTATATTGTCCAACATTATTATAAGGTTCTAAAGTAGAATCCAAAAAGGGCGATTTTGCCTCAATTAAGGTTTACTCTAGCTTGCAATCGAGAAGCACTATTTCCTTTAATTAATCAAAGGCATACTTCTTTTGTGAGAGGACTAGTTTGTCTTCAGAGTATACAAACTCAATCTCAAAGAAATACCTAAGCTAGCCCATGTCTTTGATAACAAATTACTTGGAAAAAAAGCTTTAATTAAATTTATACCTGTGACATCATCACTAGTCAACAAGATATCTACATAAACTGCAAGTATAATGTAACCAAACTCATACTTTCTAATGAATATAGAGTTATCAATTACATACTTCTTGAATCAATGAGTTGTCATAATCGAACTGAATTTGACAAACCATGCACATGGACTCTAGTTAAGGCCACAAAGTGCCTTCTATAAGCAACAAACCTAATTCTTCCCTTGCTAGGAGGTTGCTCCATAATGACCTCTTGTAAATCACTATTGTAGACCACCTAGAGTTGATGATGCTAAGCTAGCCGTGTAGGAAGAGAAAGCACTTAACAATCCTACTATGTCTTGCTGATAAAGAAACTACAGCTAGCTTATGGTTGAAACTTGAGAACTTATATATGACCAAGTCTCTGACTAATAAACTTCTTCTCAAGCAACGATTATTCTCCTTTAGATGAAAGAAAGTATGTCCCTTAAAGATCACCTAGATCAACTTAACACTCTTTTAATGGAACTCAGGAATATTGATGTGAAGATTGAAGATGAGGATGTTGCATTGTTACTATTAGTTTCTTTACTACAATTCTTTGAAAATTTTGTTCAATCTTTCCTCATCAGAAAAGATACCATTTCGTTACAAGAAGTCAGAGGAGGACTCAGGTCAGTCAATTTAGATTTTTGTGAGCATTGTGTCTATGGCAAACAAAAACATGTCAAGTTTGGCAAAGCTGAAAAATGAACAAAGAATACTCTTGATTATATTCATGCTAATTGTTAGGGGCCTTTAAAAATGCCCTCTTTAGGAGAATCTAGATTTTTCTTGTCTATCATTGATGATTACTCAAAGATGACTTGTGTATTCTTAATGAAACACAAGAGTGAAGCATTCAGTTACTTCAAAGAGTGGAAAATTTTAGTTGAAAACCAAACTGAAAGGAAGATAAAAGTCCTTCGTACTAATAATGATCTTGAATTCTACAATAATGAATTCAATACTTTCTGCAAAAGTGCTGGAATTGCTAGACATCGAACAGTAAGGGATACTCCTCAACAAAATGATGTCACTGAACGTATGAATAGAACTCTACTTGAGAAAGCTCGATGCTTGATCTCAAATTCTAGACTGAAAAAGGTTTACCAAGCTGAAGCAATTTATACATGTTATATTATAAATAGATCCCCTTCCTCCAACATTCAAACGAAGACTCCATTTGAAGTTTGGACCAAAAAAGCTGCTAACTACTCCAAACTCAAAATTTTGAGATGCCCAACCTACTAACATGTAAAAGAAGGAAAATTAAACCCAAAGGCTAAAAAGGGTATTTTCGTGGGATATGGTGTAGGTGCGAAGGGTTACAGAATTTTGACACCAAAAGAGCACAAAGTTATATTCAGTAGAAGTGTAACTTTTGATGAAACATCTATACTTCATCATAAATCTGATATTTCTATTTCTGAAAATATAAGTGATGATTAACAGGTGGAGTTTGATATACCTCCAACTTAAAAAGATGCTGAACACCATTCTTAAGATCACAATTCAAAAATTGATGGTCTAGAAGAGCAACATCAACAATTCAGAAGTGTTGCAATAGACAAATCAAGAAGGGAAATCCACCCACCAAATAGATTCAGTTTTGAAGGGAAGATGGCCTACACCTTTCAAGTAGCTATAGAAGTTGAATCTACAGAACCAACTTCTTACAAAGAGGTGATTGAAAATAATGAATCTGCTCAATAGATGTTGGCCATGAATGAAGAGATGGAGTCTCTTCAGAAGAATCAAACTTGAGATTTGGTGAAAGCTTCAGAGAAAGGAAGAATTATTGGTTGCAAATAGATATTCAAAAAGAAAATTGGAACTCAAGACATTGAAGACACTAGGTTCAAGGCTCGTCTTGTTGCCAACAAATATAACCAGAAAGGTGTGGATTTCAACGAGGTATTTTCACCTATTGTTAGACATACTTCAATCAAGGTGTTGCTTGCAATTGTTGCACATCAAAATCTAGAATTGGAGCAACATGTGAAAACAGTCTTTCTCCATGGAGATCTAGATGAGGATATTCTAATAAGTCAATCAAAAGGTTTTATTAAGCCTTGCAAACAAGATTACGTTTGCAAACTGAAGAAATCATTGTATGGACCAAAACAATCCCCTAGATAGTGGTATAAAAGGTTCGACAATTTTATAATCAAGGTTAGATACAACAGAAGTTAATATGATTGTTGTGTGTATTTCAAAAATTGTCAAAATGATTCATATATCTACCTACTTTTGTGCGTAGATGATATTCTCATTGCTTCCAAAGACAAAAGGGAGATTCAAAGGTTGAAAACACTTCTCAATTCTAAATTTGAAATGAAGGACATAGGAGCTGCCAACAAAATCTTGGGAGTGGAAATATATAGAGATCAAAATCAAGGTAAACTCTTTTTATCTCAAAAGAGTTATATTCAGAAATTTTATTAAGATTCAGAAAGGAAAATGTCAAACTTATGAACACACCATTTGCAAGTAATGTTCATCTCTCTTCCTCAATGTCACCACAATCAAATGCTAAATCAGAGTATATGAGCAAAGTCCCTTATGCAAGTATTGTAGGGAGTCTCATGCATGCAATGGTTTGCTCTAGGCTAGATATTGCTTATTCTATTAGTGTTATGAGCCGCTTTATGAGTACACCAGACAAAAAACATTGACAAGCCGTAAAATGCATATTCAGGTATTTAAAGGGAACTTCTGATATTGATCTCTATTATGGAAATGGTGTGGATTCTTTAATCTCAAGGTACTTAGACTCTGACTCTACAGTTGATGTGGGCAGAAGGTCAATGACAAAATATGTATTCACCGTTGGAAGTTCTGTGGTGAGTTGGAAAGCTACCTTACAACCTACTGTCTCCCTGTCCACTATTGAGGCCAAGTACATGGCTATGACTAAGGCTACCAAAGAGGGTATTTGGCTAAAGAGTCTTGTTGGAGATCTTGGGTTACATCAAGACCAGATGAATATTTTTTGTGACAACTTTAGTATTTATATGCTTAGCCAAAGATCATGTTTATTATAATAGGACTAAACATATTGATGAGAGATACCACTTCATTCGAACAGAAAAGAGGATTAAGATCAGCAATATTGGAACCAAAGATAATCCAGTTGATATGTTCACAAAGGTAGTAACTGAAGGTAAGTTCTTGCACTACTTGGACTTGCTCAACATATATGGTCATCAATAAGCCCTTTGGCAAGGGTGGCAGCAAGAGGAAATTTAAGTTAAAGTGGAGATTTGTTAATAGTGACTTGAATTATAGCCATTAACTTCTGTCCATTCACATTCTCAAGGCAATAATTATTTTTAATGGACAAAACTGTCATTCATTATGTCATATTTTAATGTCTAGTCTGTTGGGCTTCCTTTGGGAGGTTATAATCTATTGGACTACCTTTGGGAAGCTATAAATTTGTGATAAGGACGTGTAAGCAAGGAGCAATCCTTTTGCTCACCAAATCAGTCTATAATCTGTAGCAATTCATATATAAAATCCCCTTCACCTCTTGTTGCCCATTGATGTAACCCATTTTGGGTGAACCATGTAAATTCTAGTGTTATATGGCTTGTGTACTTTGAGTGTATTTCTTTTCTTCCCTACCCTTCTCTCGCTAAATTAGATTAACTATTATAAAGAAAGACATTGCAAATGTCCAACTGACATAGAGTCCATGCTTTGGTGACAACCAAAGAGGGAAGCACTCGGATTGAGTTTAGGTAAGGAACGAGAGAAAAAGTTTTAACGTCAAGTGTTCAAGTGAAGCCACGAGCTATAATTACAAGTACAATCTGGCTTGTACTTAATAGCAAATACCTAAGAACAACCAACAACTAGGACATCCCTCAACCTAGCAACAACCTCCCACGTCCCCTGACTAATAAGTGGATGCATTTTAACATCCATAGCACACTTGCAATGTGGAAGGATAAATACTTCATAATGACTTTTAGAAATTAATTCTAAAGAAATAGCAAGGGTAAATCATTTCTAGGTAAGTGAAAGTGCAACATGGGAAACATAATAGGAAATAAGTTATTAAGTAAAAGCACAAGTATCTTTATGGAAGGCAATGGGAAGATCAACAGAGAAGTGATTTGCAATAAGACTAAGAGAGACCAAGGCTAGGTCAAGTGGTAGTACACGATAATGGCATCACTGATTAACTTGCAATGGTGTTGAAGGAGGTGCCAAAGGTGATTCTACCACCTCAAATGTGTTGAAACTATACGAAGGGAAGTATACCATAAGAGGGTGTGGCATGACCTCTAGGTAAGTAAGTCAAACCTTAGTATTGGAAAAGAAAACAATATCCTCAAGCCACTACCCTTCCACTACTGTCGTCGTTCAACATCTTCATCTCTCCTCCACGTGACACAATCACTACCTTCCTTTGTGCAATATAATCACTACTTCAGTGCTTCCATAGTCGTCGTCCAACGTCTCCTTCTCTCCCCGTTGGTCCTGCCTCCATGCAAGATGCAACCACTATCATTCCTCCATGCAACGTAGTCACTATTGTCATCCAACTATGTGAGGCTCCATTGTCTCCTCTCCCCACCCCTTTTAAATGCCCTAGTGGGAATGCCTCCCCTCTCAGCTCAGTGTTGAGAACTCACATCTACAAGTTTTGATAATGTCAAACATGAAGACATGAAGGAATATGAAGTCATAAAGATTAGAGGTAAAGACATGAAGCCAAGTCAAATACAAGAATCTAAAACAAAGACTCAAGAAAAAGTCAAGGCGAGATGACTAAAGCCATGAAGGATGAGAATCGTGATATGATGAAAACATGAAAACACAATGTACCTCAAAATTCAAAGATGGAGTGAAGAAAAGTTACAAAGAAAGTCATTATGTAAAAGGTTTAACATTAGCATAGGTCACATTTAGACACATTTTAAGACATCTTATTTAAGTACCCAAGCGAAATTTGAAATTTGATTTAGATACTCGATTGATTGTCCGAATTTCCCTATAAAGCCTTTTAGGGACCTAAGTCCAGAACAAAATGGAATATCAATAGATTATCTATTTTGTTATCCGAATTACCTATAGATTTTCCAAGGTCTAATTCAGATATCCATTTTCAACAAAACAGAATTCCAAATTATTGCACTACACAATTCAATTTATCGATTTTCAGTTTGATTTTCTGTTCTTATATCACTTTTTTAGCTACCTAGAAACGGTATTCTGAAATCAATTTCGGATATCAATTTTGCCTCTAGAACTTTTCGGAACATCATTAGTTATTCCAAATTATCTATCTAAACCAGGAAAAATATAACCATTGGAAGAACATTATAACAATCTGAAAAATCATTATAATGAATTAACTAATCAAACTAGTCATTAACTAGCCATTTAAGCATGTTTATACTATAAATACCACCTGATTTAAAACTCTTAATAACCCAATCTTTTGGCATACGATTTCCTAAGCTTCCAGGCATTCACATAAGTGGTTTTAAGCGCTCATTGATCAATTCTTTTTAGTTTTGCAAGTGTCTTAGATAACCTCTCTCAAATTCTCTCTAAACATTGCAAGGACACTATTTTGCTCTTTTTAATTTGGGTTCATTAGCCTTGATTTTCGTTGGTTTGGTGTGTTTCCACTTCAAAACTCAAGTGGGAAAGTTGATTTAAGGATTCTACCTAAATTCTTAGGTTAGTTGAAGTGTTCAACCTTAAACACTTAGGTTGGTTAAAGTATTCCACCATAAACACTTGGGAGTGGTTGGTTGGAGGATTCTACTTAAAATCCTTTGTAGATTGAAGTGTTCTACCATAAACATCTGTGTAGGTTGGTTGAAGGGTGCAATCATAAACCCTTATTATAATTAATTTAATGTGTAACCAAAAACACCGTCTTGTAATTGATTTACATATAGTAAATTAGATTTAGGCTAAAGCAAGTTTGCTTGGGGATGGACGTAGCCATTTGGTAAACTACAAAAAAATTCTTGTGTTCATTTATTTACAAGTACAGTTTTTATTAATACGCTTCAATTCGATTTTTAAAATGATATTCACTCTCCATCTAGCACACAATCTGAACTTTTAGTTGGAACAACAAGTATTAGTGATGCATTTTTCCACCCAATTCTTGATCTTCGTCATTGAATGCATTTTTGATACATCATGCATTGAATCATACACATCATGCATTTTTTATTTCTATTTTTCCAAGCATGTAGGTTCAAGTAAAACATTGGAAGGAAGGGACCCAAGAAGATTTTCCTATTCTTTAGTCTCCTAAGCAAAGTATTTTGGGGGCAGTGAGCATATGCTCCTCCACAATAAAATTGGAGATTTAAAACTAAAATACTTCAGCTGGCAAAATTTAAAAAGATGCCTCAAGATTAAGAGTGACAAATAGTAGCTATAGAGGAATAACTGAGGTATGCAGCACCTCAGTTGAAACCAATGAGAAACTCATCCAAATTAGGTCTTGAAATTAGTAGTATTATATACCCATTCAATTTTACTATATTGGTTTATCATGCTAATGCACCATATGAATCATTTTAAATTTATCTTGTATATTTGAATTTAATTCAAATTGTTATTTTATTTAGGTTGAGAACCAATAGCCAAATTTAAACTTTCTTTTTTCAATGATTCAGTTCTATTTTCTACTCAAATAATTTGGTTCAATTCTAATTTTTAAGAATTAATAAATATGATTATGTTTTTCAGTCTCCTAAGCAAAGTATTTTAGGGGTAGTTGGCACATGCTCCTCCTTAATAAAATTTGGAGATTTTTTGGTTGTGTCCCTTGCACAAAACATTTATTTTTCCACTGCTACATTATCAGTGAACCCTTTATTTTTTAATCAAGATTAGTGTGTAAATGACAATGTTTATTGCACAAAATGTAAACCCAATCTAATGTATGCTGTGTCTGTGGTGTCTACCAGGGTATCAATATTTTTAAAACTTGATTAAATATTTTTGTGCATGGTTAATAATTTTAAATTTAATTACAACTGTAAAGGCCATAATTTGCTTGAAGCTATACGTCATTCCATCGAAAGCTCCCTTCTTGATAGGCTTGCTTCATCTATTCATGACATGTATTCATTTTTAGTCTGTGCATATACTTCTCCAGATTTGCAATGAGAGATTATCTCCATTGCTACCATCATTGAAATCCAAACCTCATGCACATTCTATTGAAAGATATCTTCTTGATATGGTTGCCTTATCTAATCCGGATTTTATGTTTTTCCATTTTCTAAGCATACTCCGAACATAACTAAACACACCATTTTTTCCAGTATCAGAACATACTCTGCACACCAACAATAACTTCCAAACATATTATTGACCATAGCCAATAATCAAAAAAAAAGATTATAAATGGACAAACAAGGAAATGTCAAAAAAACTGCACTGTTTATTGACCATTATCCAAAGCTACATTGTTTATTAGTTTCTTACTACCAACATTACAATGCTATTTGGAAGTAGCAAGTGTAATTAGATTTCTAGACATGAGAACTATGCATGACATGAATTAATGGCAATCCAAGTTCTAATGACATGACTTACATAAAAATTTTCAAACATCATTTAAATTCAATTCTTATTATGCACAAACACCTATTTTACAATCCTCTCAAGTACACAAACATCCTAAAAATGAATTTATTTCCCCTTAATTCAATTACAATCGAGAAATGAATTCTCGTCAATTTAATTCTACCTAATTCGTTTCACATAAGCACCCCCAAAATATCAATGAGAAGAGGTATGATAACACTAATACTCTTTTTGAGTATGAGAATAACCCACAAAGGCACAACGAAGAGAACAAGGGGACAACTTATCCTTATCCAACCCAACAATTAAATTTTTGACAGAGGTCATACACATAAAAACTTTAAGTGGGAAGGGAAACAATTCTTGATAAGGGGAAAGAAATTGAAGCCACAAACTTTAGGTGCCATGAACAACATCGCCTTGCTTTTGAGAAAACAACTACTCATATGTCTCACACACTCGTAAGATGCTTTGGTCGTTCCCATAAGTTGTGTGAAGGGTTTCCTAGACACAACAAGTTGACCAAAAGCGATTAGCAATATTATAGGCATTGTTCTCTTCAACACTATTAATGATCCGTGAAATGACAATATAGTTGGCGATGTGCCAAGTATAGTCATCAATGACCTTCAACTCTGACAAATCGTCAACTAAATGGTGCTCGCGCATCTACAAGATAATGAACGTTTCAAATACATTCGCCTAGTGTTGATAGTTGCTCTTATTAAGCTTGACATTAGTGGCAATGTGGTTCCCAACCCACGAGGATGACAACTAATCCATTACAAGAGGAAGGGGCCAAAGTAAAAAGGAAAGAGAGCAACAAACAAAGATTGTTCTTGAGTGACCTTCAACCTACTCGTCACAAAAATGCAACGAGAAAAAAAAAAAGAGAACAAGGAGGGAGAAGCTACTACATGGCAACAGATGCGAGGAAAGCTTTTGGGAACTGAAGTGATGGACGGAGGATTAGGGTTGAACCTAACTTCTAATACCAAATGAAAAGTGATAATGTAATAATTGTAATTAATAGAGTAACCATACATGTATATATACACTAAATGGGTAAATGGATCCATAGATGTTTGGGTGCATCTATCCAACAACTTGCAAACCATCCTTGTCATCCTTTAGTCTAGTTTTCCTAATTTATCTCATAAATTAGGTGGTGACTCCATTATTTTCCCATTCCCCTAGTTGTCATCTGCTCTTATGATCTAATTTCATAGGTTACAAAAATAAATGACTCCGCTAGAGATAGTTTAATGCTTTAAAACTTTCTATGATCTATTTTTCCTCTCACTAGTGATCTCAGTGTAACATCCAACAAATGGCATTATTATTTAATTGATTTTGACATGATTTAGTTTATCCATGGCTTTATATATATCAAATCTATTATCCTTTTACTGCTATTACCCTTCTTTTCATTTTTACAACTATCAAATCTATTATCCTTTTACTACTACTGCCCTTCTTTTCATTTTTACAACAGGTTCCAACAATCACATCCCTAACTCTAGTACTCACCAAAGCCTAAAATAGAGCAATGGTAAACTAGGACATCTACAATGGAAATGACAAAGTCTTCTCTATTGGCTTTCTTATGGTGTTTACTGCTTTTGGGTGCCCTCCTGTGATGTCCCACACTCAACTACATCCTATGATAGTCACACAATCCAAGACTACCTCCTACATGGAGAGGTTATCTATGGTAATTGTGACGATAGAGCAAACCTCACCACATGCTGTCACTTACCTAACCATGGAGCAAGTTAAGGCTCAAAGCCATGGACAATCACAACTGCTTCTTGGGTAGCAAGGTGGAGTATCTCATTCCCATTAGTTTATCATTGCTCATCAACCTGAACAAGCTGAAAAGAAAGTCAATGCTAATTACTACTTTACCTTGGCCCAACAAACACTACCCTCCAAGCTAAGGAGAGAAACTCACCAGTTTCCCCCTAACAACTCCTCTATCCTATTCTCAACTAGCCATTGTTGAAAAGTATCTTGTCTACCCTCAAACTTCAATCCTTATTTATCCTCAATCTCTTCCCCCACAAACCATGTTATTAGGAGGTGATGGAAAACCCTCCCTTATGACTTCTTCTATTACGTGGGAAGCCTCTGCAAGAGCTATCCCCACATTTTCATCTTTATCATCATTAAAGGGTACTAGAAAATCCTCCCAATTGGCCTCTTCATCGGCAAGCCTTATTGTTGTCTCTACATCTATAGTTTCCTCTTCATTATCAGGAAGACTAGGAGTATCTTCCCCATTGACCCCTTCCATAAACCTTATTTCCATTTCAAGCTCTGCCTTGGTTTTGGCATCAAGGGCAGATGCAATCTCTTCAAAAGCTTCTTCCATATTTACAGCTTCTTCTATATCTGTAAGAGGAATAACAATGTCATCCTTTTAGGTATCAACCTCTTCAAGTCTAATCTCTAAATCTTCTTCCACTGCTGCCCCAACTTCGATTTCAAGGGAAATTTTTGATCAAACGACAGTTCCAATGATTTAAATCCCTTCTTTGATCAGATGCTCCAATCAAGTTAGAGCATACATCCCAGATCAAAGTTTTCAATAGAAGTTCATCGGAATTCTAATGATGTCATTGAAATTCTGATGACTCCCCATCAAATTTCTTCTTCCTCATGAATCCTTCAGGAAGGTTTTCTCAGTCACTCAATAACTCCTCTTCCTAGTGAATCCTCTAGGAAATTGCCAAATGACTTCTTGATGAATCATTCAGGGAGTTATCTTCTAATCCCTAAATTTTAAATTTTCTCCTTAGTAAATCCTTTAAAGAATTCGTTGGCATTCCAATCTCCTCCTAATAAATCCTTCAAGAGCAACAACCATTGTCTCACAAGCAAACCATCTTCCTAGTAAATCCTCTAGAAATTTATCCCTCCGGCTCCTTCATGAATCATTCAAGAAACTATCATGGGGTTGTTTAAAACCCTCTCTCCTTAGTGAAATACTCTAAGAAGTTGATCTATGGTCCAACCCTCTCTTAATGAATCCTTCAGGGGAGCCTTATCCTTCTAACAACCTCTCCTCCCTAATGAATCCCTCAGGGAATCATGTAACCTTCAATTCCTTCTTTTCTCTTGATGAATCCTTCAAGAGATTAATTTTTTATTCCCTTTCTTAGTGAATCCTTTAAGGAAGTCGACCTCATTTCTTTTTTGTCTCTTAATGATGCCTTTAAGAGAATGATTTTTTATTTTTTTAATAGATCCTTCATGATAATACTTCCTTTTTCTCCTTGGTGTATGCTTTTAGGAGATTTAACATCTTAATCTCAATCTTCTATTAATAAATCCTTGAGGAGAACAACCCAATCTATCCTTAGCAAATCCGCCAAGGAACAAATGTTTCATTTTCGCCTTTGCTCAACTCTTAATCTACCTTTCCAGCCTACATCTAATTTTAGGCATTCTACCTTACAGAGTATTTATGCACGTAGAATTGAATTGAAATAAATTAACAAGAATTCATTTCTCGATAAGAATTAAATTAAGTGAAAATAAATTCAGTACAATAGCATATGTACACCTATCAAAATTGAAAAATATAAGTGTGCATACATAGGAATTAAATAAATATTATTGAATTGAAAATAACCTATTTTCAATTCTTAGTATTCAATATAAAATAAATATTTATAAATATTGAATGCACATTTAAATTTTTTTATAATTTTCAATTATAAATAATTAAAAATATTTTGTATTTAGAATTTAAAAAATAACTTATAATTGTTATACACTTTCCACACATTATTAATTTTATCCATGTATTTTTTATTTTATACATATATATACACATTATTTTTCATTTTCCTCTTTCTTTTTTTCTTTTCCTCCTTTTGCTTTTATTTCCTTTTTCTTTTCTTTTTCCTTTTCTCATTTTTTATCCTATCTTCCCCAACATCAACAATGAAGCTCATAGTGATCTGATGAAGTAAGAGACTTCCAAAAAGAGGCCACTCACATCAATGATGGAGATCATTCACTTAGCCGCCTGTGTCAATTAGCATGAACGAGAAAGAAGGTTGTTGACCTACTATTAGTAGTTAAGTACCTGATGGAGATGAGTGAGTGACTTCGACGAAGATGCATATTCAACGAAAGAGGTGCAGTCAACAAAGATCTGATGGCACATGATCACATAAGATCTACCGAGCAAAAACGATGATACACAATTGTGTGAAAACTACAAAGGTTGTGGGATAACAAGTACGATTGATCTACCCTCATTTTATACTTAAAAGGGTTGAAAATTGAATTCTCAACCTCCTCTTTGGCACAAATGCCTAAATTTGACGGAATTGAATTCGAGGGAATTCAATTCCACCCAATTTCAGTGGCACAAACACCCCCTTAGTATTATCAACTCTTAAACAAAGCACCTATTTTACATCCAACTACAAGTAACCTTCCCTACATGAATCTTTGTAGGAGGTTATTTTTCTTTGTTGATTTATTTTTATAGCATGAATCCTTACTGCCCAGTTATCTTTCCAACACCATCATTGACATATCTACATGAAGATCTAAAATTTTTAACATCATTCGTCACTGGCTTTTACTTTCAGTATAAATCCTTACTACATTTGTGTTTTAACATTGCTTTTGAATTCCTCCTACATGAATCCTTGCTAGTTCATTCCATCTGTCTTGAACTACATATTTTCAATATAAATCTGTTTAGTCATGTTTAAAATCTATGTAGCATTTATTCACCATTAGCCATCTATTGCACTTTACACTGAAGATCTAGCAGCTAAAGTAAACCAATATGCAATTGAGAGACAAAATTTGGTCAAACAAGTGGGGCATTTAACACCTTTCTCACATGTACTTAAAGTACTTACCCAACATTATCTTCTTGCAAACCATCTTTATCATTTTTTGGAGGTTTATCATCATTCAGTCTGATTTTCCTAACTTACCTTATAAATTAGGTGTGACTCCATTATTTTCCCATTCCCCCAATTGTCATCTGCTCTATGATTTAATCACATAGGTTACACCAACTATGCTACCAAATCTAGGATTAAGCTCTACTGCAGCCATAGAGCAAGCACTACGGCCCCCTTCAAGTATATCATCAATGGCCATGTATGTTGCCTCCTGCTTCAGACCCTTCCAATCTCCCCTCAGATGATGGTCCTCCACCATCACTTGACACTATAAATCTTACCATAGTCCTACAAAAAGGTACCAAAATTTGTACCATACATTCTATTTTAAATTTTGTTGCCTATACTCATCTATCACCAAGCCTTTGGACTTTTTCCCTTAATGTTACCTTAGAGTTTATTCCCAAGAACTATTCTAAGGTCTGTAAGTTACTTCAATGGAGAACAACTATGGATGAGAAGATAACCACTTTAGTTTCTCAAAAAACATGGACACTGCTTCTTAAACCCTCTAATGCAACATGGACACTGCTTCTTAAACCCTCTAATGCAACATGGACACTGCTTCTTAAACCCTCTAATGCAACATGGACACTGCTTCTTAAACCCTCTAATGCAACATGGACACTGCTTCTTAAACCC
>JAMKPZ010007093.1:0-15511 GCA_024699675.1 Amphibolis antarctica
GTATTCCCCTAATTAATTTACTAACATATCTTATTTTACACCTAGGATCTAAGCATGCACTCAAAATATATAATGTAAGGATTTCATTCCAATATTTTAAAAAATTTTGTTTCATGTTATTTACTATTGGTTGGAAAAATGGATATGCCTCATATTTATTAAAAACTCGTGAAATATCATATAAATGATGCAACGCATAGACAGATGTAGAATAATAAATTCCTGATAATCTAACCGTTGCACCATAAAAAGGTTTTAAAAATTCAACAAAACATTTTACAATTTTAAAATCATCCTGAGTTAATTGTTTTTGATAATTATCACAATGATAACGATTATACAAAGACATTATTGGAGTGAAGGAGATGAAGAGTGAGTTGGGTGAAAAATGAAATCCAACTCCCTCAATTTATAGAGAAAAGTTGGTTGAGCCGTTGAGGCGGAAGCCGACCATTTCACCTGGCAGCCGGTTGCCCGTTGGGTGTAAGCGGGCTGCCCGTTGCCCGAAAGTGGGCCGCCCGTTGGGAGAAAGCGTGTCGATCATTGTTGCGTCGGTGTGTTGCACCTTGCACCCAGTTGCACCTTGCACCTTCTGCGACATTTCACCCCGATTGTTGGCCCAATGACCCAGCGATCGATCCCCTCGCCGGCCACACGACCCATTCTGCCTCCTCCCGCGCACACAGTCGTTCACCCCGTCGGTGGTACAACTCGATGGCTAGATCAGTGACCCGGCAGCCCATCATCCTGCCGGCGACATGACCCATTCAACCCCCTCCTGCACATCGGCACATGCGACCGTTCACCCAGTTTTTGGCCCAATGACTCGGAAGCCATTAACCCCGCCGGCTAGACGACCCATTCTGCCTCCTCTCGTGCACACAACCGTTCACACCACCAACCGCACAACCCAGCAACCGGCCCAGTGTCCCGGCGGCCCGTCCCCCCTAGTGACACGACTCGTTTAGCCCCCTCTCGCGCACTGGCGCACGTGACTGTTCATCCCGGCTACTAGCCCAATGACTCGACGGCCAGTCCCCTTGCTGGCCACACGACCCGTTCTGCCTCTTTAGTCTTCCCGCGCACACGACTATTCGCCCCACCGGCCAAACAACCCGATGGCCTATCCCCCACCCCAGCACAACATGACAGCCTATCTTGCCGTGCCTATTTTGTGCTAGAATTCGTGCCGTGCCAGCACGACACGAACTACCTGAGGGTCCGGCCCAAGCACAACCCACGGCACGAAAATTTTTCGTGCCATGCCGTTGACCGGCATGGTTTGACCGTGCTGGGTCGTGCCAACACAGCCCATTGACAACTCTAGTATGAACCTTTAATTCAATTCTATGAATCTCTCACCTAATCAATAATTGCCTATGAATATATATATGGAAAAAATGATTTTGTAGGCATCTACAAAAGTTACTTCTGTAGGTGGCTATCAGATTAAGTGCAAATGGTGGAGATCTTCGAAGGGAAAAGTGGAGAGAGTAAAAAAATGGTTAAGTGCTTAGTCAATGGAGTAAGTTCGTTGAATGAGCGTTCAGGCTACAAACTACGTTGGATGAAATTCAACTCAACATGCTCAGTCAATGGAGTAAGTCCGTTGAATAAATGCTCAGACTATGAACTGCGTTGGATGAATTTTAACTCAATGAAGTTAGTTTTTTGGGTGAAGTGAGAGTGTTTTTAAAAAAACCCACATACAGAAGCGAGTTATTAATCTTCTGAGGTACTCTTCATCTTAATTTACTTAAATAATGTGCCTGAACCAATGAAACTTTGTCCTTAACTATTTTGCATGGACCACCATTAGGTTTTCAACTTGCATGTACCAACCACAAGTAAAATAAAAAACTTGACACTTTCCAAAGCCTTTGAAAAGCAAGAGGATGACATCATCAACATGCATTTGTTCCTATGTTATGCAATAATCTAAACACTTGCAAAATATATTAATTGATGCATGTACATGAATGAAACATCTCTTGCATGTATATATTAGCTAACCCTTTTGCCTATTATATATATATGGTTATCCCAAGAGTCCTTCCATAGAAAACTCTCCAAAATTAATAAAGGGTAGTTATTGCTTATTGTATCTATTTTAGGGTGGATGTATGGTGGTTTTTCTTTGCTAGGAAATTAATAGAGAAGGAATGATGATGAAGCCTCCAAACAATGAATTCATCTTCAACTTCATGACAGATTTCAATAACTTTAAATCCTATAATTAAATCCTAAACCCTAAACAACAACACGTATGTATTGATGAAATTTTGACGCATCAATGACATATATGTCGATGGAAGCATGAAAAGGAAAACAAAAAGTTTTCAAATAAAATTGTCTTGTTGACATTAACTTCAATGCGGTGTCGATCAGCAAATCTTACAGAAAAAGAAAACATCTGACAACAAAATTTCACCAACATATACCAATGTTTAACTCCATATGCTCCAAAAGTAAGTGAGTTGATTGTGGAAAAAAAGCCCTTTAATTCTTCTATAAGGTAAAGCAAGAGAGTGAATTCTTGAAGTTTGCATACTTAATATATAGAAGAAATCATTCCTTGCACCTATATAGACAATAAAGTAATAAAGGGTGGAAATTCCCTTGGGATCATATATATATAGACAATAAAATAATACACACATCATTTGGTTGGGAGTCATTAACCACATTAATTTATTACCAAGGTTGAAAAAGTATATAAAAATTGATCTTTTACGTAAATGCAAAGGAAGAGATCTCATGTTTGAATCTGAAAAACCCTACATACATATATATATATATATATATACCATTAATAAAAAAAACTTATCCTAATTAATATTAGTTGGTGGACGACTGACCATTATCTAACATTAATTATCATATTAGTTAAGCCATGTTGTCATGATTAGAAGGTTGATTAGTATAAATGTATGAATTGGAAGAATTGTTGGGGAAACCCTAATTAATTAAAGATCGATCAAGTCGGCAGAGATCTGTGGTTGAGATGCTGAGGCCTTTTTTCTTATTAATTAATAAGCTAGTTGATCTACCAAACAAATCTTGCTAGCTAGCAGGTAAAAGTTGAATGGATATCATAATCATATACATATATATGTAGTTTAATCAATCATCTACCCATTCAGAAGTAGTACCATGTAGACCAAATTCTTTGAAAAGTATGGAGTTGTTGAAATTTCTAAGGTTTTATTTGATAATGAGATATTTTAATTCTAACCGTAGAGAATTAAAGTTAAGAGTGATTTCCTAAATGGTATTGAAATTACATGGTAAAGTGTAAGATGACTCTCAATTTCTAAACGAAGCCAAACCCATATGAACTTCCCCTTACAGCTTAATGTTAAAAAAAAGATTAGCTACTCCATGTTTGGCGCATGCCAATTTCTTTATATATATTTAATTTGGTGGGTTAATTGCAGTCAATTACTTGTCCTTGGAAGCATTCAGAAGCCAGCTAATTACACATAAATTGGTCACAGACAAGTTGAAATTTGATAAGCTTTCTCAAGCTTTGTGGGGGCAATATAATGACTTTTTTTAATACAAAATTCTCAATATATTTATTATAAGACAGGGACCCAAAGAAAATATAAACTACAAGATAAAGATGACTAGCTAGATCAAAACCTTGTTAGTAAATAAAATCACATTAGAAGAGAAAAATAATGACTGAGAAAACATTAAAGTGAAATCCCAATTAAGAAGCTAAGTAGCGAAACAGACACCAAAACCAAAGGAAAAGAAAGCAATATAATGACTTGAAGTTAATTAGATGAGCAGAAAAGCAGACCAAAGATATATACAGGTGAGCAAATTAAAGACTAAGGTTGTGTTTGAAAACAATGAAAAAGTTGGTGAACCAAGAACTCATGTTTTTTTAAATTGATATGATTACTTATGTGAGAAAATTTCTTTCTATTTTCTCATCTAACAATTACAGTGAAAAAATTTGCTTTCATTACACTGACTTCATTTGTTTTCAATTTCTTCCAATTTTTAAAATTACTCTTAACGTCATTATTACTATTCAGATTTTAACATATAAACTTTTATCACCTAAATTACTATATAATTTCAATTTCATTTGTGAAAATAACTTTAACTTAAGCTCTATCTAACTATTGGAGTTGAAAAAACTATTTCCAAATTAATGTATCCACTGTTTGTTAAAATATATACTTTATGTAGTAAAAACTCCTATAAACATAATTTCCAAACGAAACCTAAATGTTCTCTTATGTATGCTTAAGTTAGGTGAACATGTTAATTAATGATAAAGATTAAGTTCTGTGTTATTGACGTTGAGTTTATAAATGAATCTTGTTACATGCAAATACTATACATTAGCATATATATATATATATATATATATAAATGTAGCTAGTGATGAATGGTGGGAAACCATTCATTGAATTGAGCATATATATATATGAGTCAGTTGATATAATCAAACTGTAATAAGTTGATTAATTGACTAGCAACAGTGGTATTCATATATATATATATAGCTTCAATTCCACTGGGATTTAAAATATGATCGGTGAATGTAAAAATCACTATTATTAAAGGAACAATCAAATTAATTATGGTTTAAGACAAGGTTATGTTATTAGAGGTTGATAAGACAGAGACCAGCTAGGGACGCTTTTGTCAACTACAACTACATTTAGAAAACACGTGAAAAATGACACAATCATTTTTTTGAAGGGAAAATGTTCAAGTACTTGTGTAAACTCAAAGGTACCTGAAATTTGACAAGTAATTAAAGAGACATTAATTAGTCTTGTCATCTTTGTCTATGTGCATGTGTATCTTTTTCTTGTTTGTTTGTGGAAAGTAAGGTAAATCTTAGTTTTTTAAGGAAAAAAGAGACTTGTTTCTGTTGGGAAAAATCAACAAGCAAATTAAACCACAAGCATACTAATATTCTACCTACGTAGAAAACTCCTTCAATGAGAGAAGTAAAAATTACAAGATCCTTTAGTATTTAATTAGAGGAATCATATATACATGTCTTTATAATTAAGCTAATGGCAACATAATGAATAACACTAATATTCTTCTTGTTTTAGAAAATTCTACTATTATTCTACTAACTCAAAAATTGTGAGAAAGAGAGAGAGAGAGAGAGAGAGAGAGAGAGAGAGAGAGAGAGAGAGAGAGAGAGAAAGACTGCTTAATTAATTAATCACATGGTTTACAATTTTTGTGTAAGGAAGGACCCACTGTTAATTTGGTTATTGTAAGGAAGGACCCACTGTTAATTTGGTTATTGTAAGGAAGGACCCACTATTATTAAGATTGAATATTGAAAAGCTCCAAAATGATTAATTCTTGTTTATTAACTCAAAACAAATTAATGATTGAAAATTGTAAAACATTAATTGAGCCTAGTCTGGCTTGTCTTCATTTTAATGATTCCCAAATACTCCTCCAATTAATCTTTAGACTCAAAACAAATCCAAGCTGATGGATAATATTTGACCCAAACTCTACTTGAGCCTGTTATGTACCTGGGTTGGATCTAATCTAACCCTTTTTAATTCCTATTCGTTTAAACTATATTTATTGTTGTGTATCTCTATTTTTTATTATATACATTCATTTTTTATCATACATCTCAGTTATGTACGATAATATTTATCAAACACTTTTAGCATTTTATATTAAAAATATCATATTAAAAGTTTATATTATAAATCATGTAATTTCTTAAAAAATATAAACTTTACTTCACCACGAATGCTGCTTTAAAGACATTCATGACCAAAATAATCAAATATAAGCATACCATTTATTAGATATCAATCGTTAAAAGCAAGTGCATTAATTATTAGCAAAGAAGAGATTAATAAAAATCAGGGATTTTATATGCTGTTCCTAGGCAAATAATCTTGATCGTACTTATTGGAATGCACGGTTGAGATTTGGGTAAGAGGCTTGCTTTTTTTTCTTTTTTTTTCGATTTTCAGTTTTATTTCCAATTATAAATTTGTTTAAACGTCTTGAAAATAGAGTTTCGCGCTCATAATTAAATTTTTTTATAAGTATTTATCTTATGATTTACATGTTAGCTTAAAATTTATTGATTGCGAATATTATATTTAAAATAAATATTGAAAATTAAATATTTTTTAAAAATTAATTTTTACCGTCCATAGATTTTAAGTAGATGTATGAACATTTAGAGTTTTAAACAATTTTAGGTAATTTTTGTTTAAATAGTGAAAATAGGTAAAATGAAATTAACGTTTTTCAAAAATTCACATAATTTACCATGTAAATTTAAAATTTTTTATAGTATTTTTTGAAAGTTGTAATAATTAATGAAAGTAGTTTTGACATAGAGAGACAAAAGTCTCTCTTGAAGTCAACATAAATAGATAGAATTGAAATTAAAATTAATTTCATGAATGAAATTAAATTTATAATAATTAAATTGATAAAAATTTATATGTTAGAATTTATATAATAATAATGATGTTAAAAGTAATTTTAAGAATAAAACTAATCTCAAGTCTTATTTGAGGTCAACTTCAATTAGCTTTCAGAATAAGATAAAACTAAAATTAGAACTAATTTTGTAAACATAATTGAAACTACGTAATAATTAAAATAGTAATAATTTATATATTAAAATTTATACAGTAAAAATAACTTTAAAAGTGATTTTAAAAGAAGCACATGAAAACTTAAAAACTCCGAATTTCAAGGGAGTGGATGTGAAAATTTTTATATTAGGGTAAACGAGGGAAAAAAAAATTTACCATTCATCAATGCACACAAATGACTAAAATTTGTCTACCATTTTCTTTTTCCTTCTGCTGTTGTCACACCCTAGACTTTTTCTAGAAAACATGACAACCACCACAATAATTTGGAAAATTCACGTATAGAAGAAATGGTGAAAAACTTCACTTTCTATTATTATTAGGCTAAGGTACCTATGAGAAGGTCGAATTACTAAAAATATGAAATAAATATCATAATTTAAAATCATAACAAAGACAATTTGTCAAAACTTTCAAAAAAAAATCGATAAAAATCACAATCAAACATCATAAACTAGTCTTAAAACAGAAGTATACATTCAACAAACACCCTTTAATTACAAAACATTTAATTCTACAAAAAGAAATCAAAACACAAAATATCATCTTGCAATCTCAACTTACTGGAAACCACAACATCCTCACACATGCCCTGAAAAATGAAAACCACAAACAGAATGAACTACAACCTAACAAGTCAACTACTAAACAATCTAAACAAAAATAACAAAAAGGTTAAATGAAATGCATGAAAAGGCTAAGACAATAAAACATGCATGCCAAGATATACATCATATCCAACACATAAGTAATGACAACAACTCTAATAATTATTATATCCAACTATGACTGCATTTAACCTTTACGACTGGTCCAGAGTGTCACATAAAATCCCTATAATGGGGCCCAAAGGCGACTAGTCTAATAATCGTGCACAATGCCACGGTACAATTTCCCGTGAGTCACTCAGATTGTAGTCATACCAGAATCACCACATTATATGTCATTACTCAAAATTATGATGCAACACCAATCATGCATCATGACTATACCAAAATTATGCAATAAACAAATGCATGTATGCATTCACCGATATATGCCTCAACAAATGTAACAAAGAAAACACATAAGCCTTCCCAACCAATACCCACATATCACAATATGCCACAACATTGTATTATGTAATAAACCTAATCCTAGCATGCAACACATAAATAACAACACAAATATCTGAATGAATAACACAAATAACTAAAATGTCAAAATGTATATCTTAATAATTATGCTACAAAACTATAAACATGTAGAAATCATGCGGTAAATCACAAAAGAAGTTATTTTTAGATCATTTTGTAGAAACTTACCAAAATAGGTTGGAAATGCTAAAACCTCAAAAACCCTAAAAGCCATCACCACCTTCACTAACGTCCACAATCAGTGTCCGTAGAAGCACCCACGAACATCGCACCTTAACCACACACTAATCGCCACCACAGTCAGTCACCACCAATGCTGATCGCTGCAAGCCGTTGAGCCCTTGCTTGTGCGGAAGAAGAAGAAAAAAGGTGGGTGAAAAAGAAGGGAGGGAGAGAGAGAGAGTAAAGATAAATTTATAACTAATAACTTAAAATAGTTAATAAGATAAAATAATACGTATCTTACAACAGGGGTGCACCAAGACCCCAAAAATGAATTCAATGCAGCTGAGAGGAAGACTTCCTATGGTTTCCGGCTTTTGGCATCCTAGCAGCCGAAACATGAAACCATGGATTTGGAAGAAGAAGAAGAAGAAAGAAGCGTACATGTAAAACACAGTCATTCATTCTGATCACACACTTACGTTGCTACCTTTGCTTGACGTTACCTTGCAGTAGAATCAACTCTAAAGTGAAAAATTACAGGACTCTATTCTTGTGTTTAAATAGACAAGGTAGAATTGTGGGGTTTCTTTCCATTCCAATGTTTGATGGATATAATTCAAAGAATTGAATAGAAATTTCTTTTTTATAATCAATTCTTTCTAACCTTTCTTTTGCCAGCCAAAGCATTTTTTTCCCAGAGAATGCTCTCAAAAACCCAATTGCAACGGAAAACTTAAAAGAAATGAACAACTTAAATCAACTACTTAAATGAACTATTTAAATCATCATGAAAGAAATGATCTTAACAGAATGCTCTCATCTTTCCAAAACAACTTCACATTCATAAATAAGTAGACATGAAAAAAACAATACCTGAACATTTTGTATCAACTACTGCAATGCAAACACAAGAGATGTTATCACACATTAATCCAGTAAACAACCACAGTATAATATTCCAGGATAACAAGTAAAAATTAAAAAAAATGAACATGACATGCAGATAACATTTAATCTATAACATAGCTTACCACACATCCAAAGAAAAATGAAGTACGAACGTCCCAGCAATTTACTTTTTCAGGAGATGTCCTGCAATTTCCAACCACCTCTTCCGTCTCCCAGCAATCTCTGATCCTACAAAAGTCTCTCTATAACATAGATCACGAAATATTAACGTTCCAACCAGCCACAAGTCTGAGCCTTTTTCGATCCCCTCTTCTTGCATCAATTGTACACATCTGTCGAATGATGCATTTGTCATCCTGGCTTTAAATGATGCAAGCAATTGGTCAAATGATTGAATGTGATCCTTGGCTACATCCATTACCTGTGCCTTCTTTTTTTTTAGGGCGTGACAACATCTCCTGGGATAAAGAAATTCCCACACCAACATCTCTTGTTGGACTATCCTGTTGGATGATGCATTTGTTGACAGTATGGAATCGATGTCTTGGTGGAAAGGCTATGTTAAACAAGTACATCAAGTACACATATATGGTGAGAAGTAGTTTATAAGCATACTCTTCCTCCAATGCAAATAAGTCACCATTTTCAAGGAATTTAAATAGTGATCTGTATCATATAGACATTTTTGTGAAAATTTTTACAAACTAACCCAACAACAACATTAAATAAACAATATTGAAAAATGATTAATTAAGAAACATTAAAAAAGAGTAGTTGTGATAGTGAGTTCAAGTGACCTTTATCTGCAAAGACAATATAAATTATAAAATACTCAACCGGACTTCTCAACATGATATTTTGGGGGAGTGTAAACTTTTTTATCATGCATTAGTGATTTTCCACAATACAAATAAATTATGTCAACAAAGAAATATCAATTCAATTTATATACCAATATTTAAAAGATATTGTCATGCAAAAAAATCTAATTTTAATGTCAACCATCACCACACAACAAAACAAAAATCAAGTGACAATATCTGTGTTGCTAGATGCTAGTGATTGGACTATGTTGCACGAGTAGACCATCCTTGGAAAAATACAAGTGCGTGCTTGCCCATTGCTATGAATGGGATGCCCTGCTATTGAATGAGAATGAGCCAACAATGACATGTGCTCAACAATGACATTTCCTTTTACATGTTGCTGACAATTCTTGCAACAACTAATCATACCATCCGTTCATAGTCTTAGCAATGGTGTCAACTTAATGGAAAGCATCATAAGACCCGATTGTGTTAGGAACCTGATACCACCAAGATACAGGAAAAACCAACACATACCTATGCGGCAATTGAAACAAACATTACTCTTTGTACCTGCTGAGTATTTTTATGAATACCAGCATACGTGGAACTCAGTGTCAGATGGGACAAGGTACCATGATCTAAATCTCCTAGACACAGAATTGGCAATTAAGATTGATGAATAAGCTTGTATAACTTTACTTTTCTTCCTATTTATGTTTTATATTCATCACTGATAAAGGCTATTACCACTTCAACAATACTTCAATGTAGGGTATTTATTTAGTTAATGAGTATGGCATGTTGCTTGCTAGTTGATCTATATTTCAGCTCATGGCTTGCTTTGCTACAACTTACACCAAAAGGGATCAATCCAATCATGTGAAGATGTGATTATGTGATCATTCAAACATAAAATTGGTAGGTTTTAATGCCAGTATATTAATGCCAAGGACGATACAGTTTTAGTAAAAGGAAATGATTGGTAGGTTCAAAACAGTAATTTGTAACTATTCACAACAACACAAGGGCAATGGACCTCAATCACAGCCAAGGAGAATACATACCACGCTGCAAACACAGTTTATTTCATGAAATCTTGAAGGAAGACATGTATATGGAAATAGATCAGGATAGGGTGTCTTACTCGATGCGTCTGTCTGACATTTTTCGAGATTGGTTGCTGGCAACGTCGTGCATGGTGGCGGAGCAGCCGGGGGGGCTGCGATCGGAGGCGGAGTCGCGAGGGTTTCTTCCGGCGAGGGTTCCGGGCTGCGATTTCTCTGTTTCGGGTTTTTTTAACGGTTGAAACTTTGACATGCGCAGTAATACGTCGTTGTCAATGAATAGTTATTGTTCATATGTAATATTAGCCTCGGTTCTAATTTCAGATTAATAATTGTAAAAAATTAAAATTAAGATAATTACATATTAAATTATAAGATAAAAATTTATACATAATGATTATATATACAAGTTTACGTGGAATTAAAATTAAAGTTGATGTTGAGAAAACAAACGACACCAAGATTTCATTTGATTTTAATTTTTTTAATTTTCAAAATTATTCTCATATCATTATTATTGTATAGATTTTAATGTATAAATTTTTATCACTTAAATTACTATGTAATTTAAGAGTAAAAAAAAACTACGTATAAACTCTATTTATGAAACAAACTTCAGCTTCAACTTTCAGAGTTAAAAAAAGCTATCCACAAATACACATTAAGGGTGTATTTAGAGAGAGCTTCGATCAGTTTTAAGAGTTGAATAGAATTAAGGTTGAAATTAGTTTTGTGAATAAAGTTAAAATTACATAGTAATTAGGATAATAGAAATCTATACATTAGAATCTGTACATTAAAAATAACGTCAGAAGTGATTTTATGAGTCGACTAGAGCTAATCTCAAATGAGACCTAAAATTGTTTGATAAATATTATTGTATATTATTTTGATACATAATAAAAAAACTATGGTATACAGCGTAAAATGCTTATCCAAATATGACTTCAGTCATAAATCCATGTGTCAACATTTTTTTGTTAAAATAATCCACTACAGTAAAAATTGTAAGTTTGAGGGTTTATTTATTTATTTGGTTCTTAGACTTCAAAATACCATTGAAGTTGTAAAAAATGTAAATAAATGTAATTGAACTGTACACACCTTCATATTTAAAAAATATATTTTTTGTCGTTTTTAAGAAAAATGCATTTTTTATTTTCCAATTTGTTAATGAAAAAATTCTTAATAAAAACAACTGAATATCAATAGATTGTGTCTATGTTAATATGTGACCTAGACTACTTTATTACAGAGTTTTTCAATTGTGTTTAATGTATAAGTAATGGTGTATAATAAATTAATCAAACAATCACAACATATATAGTAAATTACAAAGGAAGAATTTATATATAAATTTTTTTACAATAATAATAATATATAAGAATTTGTAAAGAAATGAAAAATGTCTCAATCAAATAAACCCTAAATTGCTATTGTAATTAAACACTATTTATGCTAAATTATATTGTACTCTCAGTTTAATGATAATATGTATATTTTTCAATCTACTTTTATCTCTTCTCTTTTCTTCAATTTCAAAACTATTCTTCTAAAAATTACTTTTCTTACTCTCAAAGAAAAAAGAAAAAACCAAAAGAAAGAAAAGACAATTTAAGTACAACTTACAATTCGTGATTTTATAATAAAGACATGATTTAATTGTATTGAATGAATGATATTAAGTTTTATTTTTTGACATATTAAATTTAGTACGTCAAACTTAGAAAACATTATTATATCATCTTTGAAAAATAATATACTATTTACTTTGTGTATGTTTATTTAAAAGATAAAATTAAGTAAATTAAAATTTATATTTTTTAAGAAATTATATAATTTAAAAAGTAAATATTTTAATATAATTTTTTAATGTAAAATATTAAAATTATTTAATAAGATTACTGTAACGTACGGTAAAAAACGAATGTCGTTTAATGATTTCAATTTATTATCTGGCAGATGATATATTAATTTTTTAAAACAATTAGTTAACCATGGTTAATTAACCAACCGACCAGATCATTCCCACGTGCGTAACGTAACGTTCTAACCATGGTTAATTAATGCATGCTCTTCACACCGACGCTCTTCTTTTATTCCCACCGTCGTCCACAGACCACGTTGCTCCCACCGCACACAGTCATGGCTGCTTCCACGACCGCCGGCGCCGGCGCCGCCGTCCTCTCCTTCCTCCTACTCCTCGTTTCCCTGCAGGCGCCACTCGCCTCCTCCGCTCACAACATCACCGCCATCCTTGCCGCATTCCCGGAGTACAGCGCCTACAACGGCTACCTCACCAAGACCAAGGTCGCCGACGAGGTCAACTCGCGGGAGACAGTCACCTCCCTCGTCCTCCCCAACCCATCCATGAAGGCCCTCGCCGCGAATCGCCCTCTCTCCGCCGTCAAGAGCGCCCTCCGCCTCCTCACCCTCCTCGACTACTACGACGCCGCCAAGCTTCACGACATCTCCGACGGGTCCGTGCTGACCACCACCCTCCTGCAGACCACCGGCAACGCCGACGGCAAGTTGGGCTTCGTCAACATCACCGACCTCAAGGGCGGGAGGGTCGGGTTCGGCGCGTCGTCGACCGGGGCCAAACTGGACAGCGTCTACACCAGGTCCGTCAAGCAGATGCCCTTCAGCATCAGCGTGCTGGAGATCAGCGCCCCCATCGTCTTCCCCGGCCTTCTCGATGCGCCCGCCAAGGACACCGCCAACATCACTGGCTTGCTGGTGAAGGCCGGCTGCAAGACCTTCGCCTCCCTGATCTCTTCCTCCGGCGTGCTCAAGATCTACCAGGTTCGGCTTCAGAATTTTCTCACTTAGTGTTAACAATTTACTTTAATTTTATATAAATTCTCATATATTATTATCATTACATAAATTTTAATATATAAATTTTTATCATATAATTCATTATAAAATTTAATTTTATTTGATAACGAAATTGGTGGTGGTGTTACTATATTTTATTACCAAACACATCATTCATTTTCACTGTTTACCCATGTACATATACCAAGGTGGTGGTGTTAATCAAATAGAGATATGAATTTGTGCTTATTTTAGTTTCGGAGTGTCTGTGTATTAGGAATCGGTAAAAAAAAAATTCATGCGAAACGGATATTTAAAAATTAATAGAAAATTTTAGTTAAATTTTTTATTATTTATAAATACACAAACATTAAAAGTATAAATTCTAACTTTTAATATTATACGAAAAATCAACTGAAACTCTTTGAAGTTACATCTGAAAGGAAATATATATACGAAGAATTGAAACGGCACCCTTAATATAGTAATCAGAATAGAAGAGTGACGTGTTAAGGTCTTAATTGCGGTGATTATGATGTTAATTAACGAGGGGCTAATTACGTTCAGGATGCGATGGACACGGGCCTCACCGTGTTCGCCCCCGACGACGCGGCCTTCAAAGCCGCCGACGTCCCCGACATGACGGCGCTCAGCCAAGCCGAGCTCGTTACGCTTCTCCAGTACCATGCCATCCCTCGGTACACCCCCAAGACCACCCTCAAGACGGCGAAGGACAAGGTCAGCACTCTCGCCACCAACGGCGTGGGCAACTACTCCCTCAGAGTCACCTCCTCCGGCGACGACGTGACTCTCCGCACCGGCCTCGGAACCTCCCGCGTCGCCAGCACCGTGATCGACGACACCCCCTTCTGCATCCTCACCGTCGACAAGCTCCTCCTGCCCGTCGAGCTCTTCGGGAAAGCCCCGTCGCCTGCGCCGGGGATGGCCCCCTCGCCGGCGCCGGAGTTGCCGGAACCGCCGGCGCCGGAGTTGCCGGAACCGCCGGCGGAAGGCGTGGTCGAAGCAAAGTCGCCGGGAAAGGCAGCAGACGCGGAAGTAAAAGATGTGTCTCTTGCTGCGGCCCTGACCACCTCCATCGGCGTCACCATTCTTGCCGCCGCCGTCTCCGCCTTTGCCTTGTGTGGTTGTTGATGGGTTTCATGCAAATGTCGGTGCCGCCATTACTGCTGCCATAGCTTGGCTCCGCCATTCGCCATCTTGTCCCACACATGTCCGCGTTGTGTTTGTTTTTTTGCCCACTTGATTTATTTTGTTTCAGTAGCCGTAAAGGCTTCTCTCTTTACGGTGCTCTCACCGTTGAATCTGTATCAATTCGATCATTCACCTCCTTCACCTTCTGCTTCTTCTACTCTTCCATCTCCAAATACATGTTTTTGAACACAACAAAACCTTCACAACCAACAGTAAAAACTCGGGGGGATTCATTCATGGTGGAAAATACTACCTCGTACCTGTGGTGAAGGGCAAGAACTTAAGCATCCTTCACTTCTTCTTATGCCTAATTTTACGATGACATTCATATTTCTTAATTAACTTCTTCCATTGTCAAAATTACTAATCTCATTTCTTTCATTTCAAAATTATTCACCCAAAAATTACTTTTTTCTACTTCCAAAATGCGAAAATAAGGGTCGACGAATGATCCCTAATAAGCTAATCAAGCTACTGTGCTGTTTTGTACACATGGGTCCCTTCTCGTGGTAGTGAAGCAACTAAGCAAATTAAACAGGTTTCTGGAGGAGCAGAGTAATAAGATCGCAAAACCACTGCAGCCATCATCATCAGTTGGGCACCATACAAGAGGTGGTGGTGTGAGGACCAGGACTGAAGAAGAACCCAGATCCACAATTGATTTCCCAAGGGAGCAGGGGTGGGGTTCCAGCAGTAGAATGAATGCTGGAAGAAGTGGATGGGGGGTGGAGGTGGAGTGACCACCGACCAGTGTTCTTGATGGTTTG
>JAMKPZ010007094.1:0-14491 GCA_024699675.1 Amphibolis antarctica
GTTTGAAGTTGAAGGTCATAGAGTTATGACTGTATAATTGTACCTTTCTTAGATCCAATATTGGGGTGAACCTCGTTAGAGGAAATGATGTATTAGGGTTGCTTCATTGCAGTTTGAAGTTGAAGGTCATAGAGTTATGACTGTATAATTGTACCTTTCTTAGATCCAATATTGGGGTGAACCTCGTTAGAGGAAATGATGTATTAGGGTTGCTTCATTGCAGTTTGAAGTTGAAGGTCATAGAGTTATGACTGTATAATTGTACCTTTCTTAGATCCAATATTGGGGTGAACCTCGTTAGAGGAAATGATGTATTAGGGTTGCTTCATTGCAGTTTGAAGTTGAAGGTCATAGAGTTATGACTGTATAATTGTACCTTTCTTAGATCCAATATTGGGGTGAACCTCGTTAGAGGAAATGATGTATTAGGGTTGCTTCATTGCAGTTTGAAGTTGAAGGTCATAGAGTTATGACTGTATAATTGTACCTTTCTTAGATCCAATATTGGGGTGAACCTCGTTAGAGGAAATGATGTATTAGGGTTGCTTCATTGCAGTTTGAAGTTGAAGGTCATAGAGTTATGACTGTATAATTGTACCTTTCTTAGATCCAATATTGGGGTGAACCTCGTTAGAGGAAATGATGTATTAGGGTTGCTTCATTGCAGTTTGAAGTTGAAGGTCATAGAGTTATGACTGTATAATTGTACCTTTCTTAGATCCAATATTGGGGTGAACCTCGTTAAATAATGTATTAGGGTTTTTAGGTATATGTGGATTTAGTCCTACATAGTTTAAGTGTATTTTGTCCTCTTTATATAGTTTCTATATATGAATGTCTTATGTAACTGTTAAATATATATACAACTTCCACCTATTCTCTTGTGTTCCAAAAAAACCTCATGTGCTGGGTTTCTTCCTTTTATTATTAAATTTATACTACGGCAGACCCATCTCACCAAGCATTAAGTGCCCCAAGCTTTTTTTGATGTTCTTAAATGCTGGAATCCACTTGGAAGATGGTATATTGTTGCCCTTGAACCATATTTTGGATTAAGATTCGTCCTTTTTCTTTTACAGAGAAAACATTGTAAGTATTTAGCCACAAGCAACCACATATCAAAAAATGCTCTACCATTTTTATGATGAGAAGATGTTCTAATACGTAACAAAAATGATATTGTCAAATATTTTCAACTTACGGTGACAAGAATAAGTCATTTTTTTACGAGAACACCATAATAAAATATAGATAAAATGCAATTGTTATAATACAAGTGATTCGTTTTTGTAAAAAAGAATAAGTGGGCCATTCTTTTCTATTCAAATTATGAATGAAATTTGACAATCTCATTAATAAAAATTTGCATGTGTATTGAAGATTTCAGTTTTTTATATTCGTACTTGAGCTGCATTTATCATACTTAATTGGTTTTCTTTTTTGATTCCATAATAAATTAAGTGGTCTCTTGCTCATTTTGACATTGATATACTATGTTTTCTGGTTGATAGCAGATAGACCAATCCTTATTCAACATACTTTTTGTCTTTTTTTTTAATCCACAGGACAAGTACATGCAAAACAGACTTGTGCGGCTGGTCTGTGTTTTCCTACAAAGCCTCATTAGAAATAAAATAATCAATGGTAAGCTGATTTGAACTACTCTGTTGATGAAGATTCATACACATGGAATGTGATTATTTTACTCAAAATCATTTAGCTGATAATAAGTTTTGTGCATCCAATAACTCTAGGATATTAAAGAGTCATTTTTTTGAAAAAAAATAAAGATTCAGATTTATTGAAATTCTGCTTCAATGTTTTCAACGTCAAAATCATAGACTTTGATGTCCTTGAAATGCTATGTGCTTTGGTTAATTGTCATCTTATGATAGTTTTTTCTGAAATATCCTTCCATTTGTTAATTTGAAATTTCTCTTTTTTGAAGTAATTGATAACATGATTCTCATCTTAGGTAATAAAAATAACCTTCAAAGGGTTGCAATTACAAAATGCTTTTAGAAATAGTAGAATAGAAAAAGGCAATCATCAAAAGAGTTACAAATAATGCTGTAGGAGTACCTAGAACCATTTTCTAAAATGTCTTCAACACAATTTCTAACATTGACTCATGGTGTTGCATGTTGGTCACGTGTGTAGGACATACTTCTTGACAAGTCAAATGATCAAGTGTTGGCTTTGTAGGATTTTGGATCCATATAGGCAGCATATTAGTGTCAGTAGAAGTTGATGAATTTTTCCATGTTTTATGAAAATTGTGTTTTCTACCTGTTTTGGAAGAATAAATGTATGAATCTCATTGATAAGAAGATAATAAGATACATCAAGGTCATTGTGTTCTACTACTTTCTCCTTTCATCTATGTACACCTATCTAACCTTTCCTATTCACTTTTGATTTTCTTTTTGCCTAATTGTCCATGATTTGTGTTGCCATGTTACCTGTACGCAGCTTTGTTTTTATTATAATTTGTACTTACATTTATGGAATTTGTGCCACCTTTCTAAAATGCTTCTTGTCTCACTTAAGGTAAATTTCAATAGTTTCTCCCTTTTATTTAGTTTTTCAATTTTGTTTGTAATCTATTATTTTTATACTTAGATTTAATATTTTCCTAGCAATTAATCCAACAGCTAAGATTTTTTTAATTTTTCTTTATATTTAGAACATTATTGCTGTATTAAATGATTTCTTGTACTCTAATACTAGTTGTAAAAGTATGTTCTATTTTTATTGTCATAAATATCTAAAAAATAAATTTAGTTATTTCTGAAAAACTATTGGAGTGTTCCTTTAAAGTGCGGAAATACATGATTGAAGTAGGGATTAAGTGGTTAACTAAGCTTTTTAATGTAATTTTAAAAACAAAGAAGATGCCAGATGAATAGAGAAAAAGTTCTTTAATACCTATATTTACGAATAAATGGGATATATTGAATTGTAATACCCATGAAATTATAGAAAAGAATACTAGAGTAAATACTAAGGTAGGTAACTAAAATTATAAAAAATTAATTTGGATGAAAGATATTCATTTTTTAAGATAACTAATAGAAAAAATTAGAGTTAAATTGGTTAGTTATATTTATACTTAAATTTATCAATTTAGTATAGGTTGAAGTTCATTTAGAATAAACCTCATCCAAGTACAAGGAGCTGTTCTTTTCAAAAAAATTGCCAGTGTATATATTCGTTATAGTTCCACAGCCTGCTTTGTCCAGTTTTTGCGCTTAGGGACTTTAATTTGAGGAAAAGATTGAAAAAATGAAAAAATGTAGAAAAGGAAAACATGTTTTTCCTCCTCTCTGACACAACGTTGGAAACAATATTTTTTTCAAAGACCGTTGGTTAAATGATGAATTCCTATTTATGATATCTCTTTTATAAAAACAGTTTTATGGCATTAACTTATTAAATTAAAGTCAATGATTTTGAAGTATTTATGATACCTGATATGCTGATATTTATTATTCACATAGGGGTAAACCTTAGGCTTTAGTGGTTGCCTGTATTGATAAGTTGAGCTTCATTTTATGCACTCCTATATACATGAGTTTATAAGATAGTAACGACATAGCAATATTGCATAGGATCATATGTTATCTTACGTATTGTCAATTACTGAGTAGATAACATGTATAAAAAACACTTTTTTGAATGTGCTCAAATGATTTTATACACCATAAATAGGTATTGTATTTGTAATCAAAGATAAAGTATGTTGTAAGAAAACTTTCTATGAGCAATGTCATTCTTGTGATATTGATCCCCACAAACGTCCTCGTTTTTATTAATGGAAATGTAAAAGTATTTTGGTCCTTTTAGATGATCCATTTTTTTGAAATTGATATTATGATTTGACGGCAAAAAGATAGAATTATCTTGATTTCAGGGTCTCCTCTTTTTTTTTTTTTAGCAAGTCATGCTATCTCTTTTTAGGCTACCAATTCGTTTCAATGCATACATGATAATTGCTGGCATTTGAGATTTTCATTTGTTTTGCTGTTGACATTATGACTTGCAGTTCAGGATCTGTTCCTAGAAGTCCAGCACTTCTGCGTTGAGTTTTCCAGGATAAGGGAAGCGGCTGGTTTGTTTAGGCTCCTAAAGGCGACGATAGAATAAATTTTTATTTTTTTTAACGCAAGCTTATATATTAATGTTCTGTGAAGCCTTTTGGTTTTGACTTCACAAACCTTATAGATTTAGAAAATAGGCATTTTAAAAGATAGGAAGACCAGTAAGAATGCTTTTAAAAAAGATTCAGTCATCCCCCCACGCTCAAATGTTTTTATTTGAAGCCATTCAGCCTTTTATCAAAATCATCATACAATAATCTCCAGTTCACTTTCTTTGGTGCTGAACTTGGAATGTGTTAATCACAAGTATTTTATCCGCATTCAACCTTGTTCTTAATAAGCTTGCCCTCAATCATACTCCATTTATATTCATGCCCAGGTTAAATAGAAACAGGTGAGAGTGGATCCCCCCTACTAAACTCCCTTTATTTCGATGAAAATACCATTTGCATGCCTTTTCATGTGTTTCATCCAATCAATCCACCTGTGAAAGCACTGAGAATGTAAGATGCTCCACTTTAGCTTAGAACAATTACAGCCTTTTTTTAAAAAAAAAACTGCCGACAAATATCATTAAATGCGTTCTGATAACTGATTTTACATATCAATGCACATTTCCTATTCTTGATTTAAACAGATATATTCCTTGGTTGCTAGGGATCCTTCTGGGTGGCCTTTACCTTTTAAATAAGCTTTCATTCTGTGATGGGTGAATTAATATCTGCGTCCTATAAGAGGAGTTTTTTCGAGTATTGCTAATGATATTGGGGTTTCAAACTTAATATTACTTCTGATTCCTACGGAGTGAAAAAACCAATAACGCAAATAGTGGTTCCCATAAAAGGAATATATGATTTTGCAGATCAAATCCTGGAAAACTAACTTGTCTTTAATCACAAGAAATTTCTAAACGAATTTGCATTAATTATATTCTTGGGATTCTTAGCGAAATGTCTGCTGGAACATACTTTACTTCAAGGTCACTTGTAATGTATGGCAATAATTGCTGAGAGTTTTTTTATTTTTTTTTGGGCATCTTCAATAGTCTTAATTGTCAGTGTCCTTGTTCTTTAAAAACCATTTGCACAACAGGCCTTCAAGTGTACCAGGCAACTACTCTTTTTGTCCTTTCTATTCCTTGTGTACTCTGTCTAGCCAAGTAGCCATCCTATCAGCCAATTGACAAAAGTCATCATTTTATTTGATCCTCTTACAAAAAGGGGATTCCTTAAACAAATTTTCTTTTACATATGAGTATAGGTAATTAAGGCTTGGGTCTTCATCTCATCTTTAATTTTGCACCTTGGGCATTTGTTCATACATCCACAATGCCTCTTTTAAAGACATTCTATTTCTCCTTAACCGAGAGAGCATTGTGGGCACACCTCCAAATAAACCTGTTGACTTTAGGAAGCAGACCAGACTCACCCTTTTGCCGTGCACCAGGGAGAGGATTGGGTGCTCTTTGCTCCATTGTGTGCTCCCTCTACCAAAAAAGAAAGAAAGAAAAAAATCTGATTCACAAACTGTGTCAACATCTTTTAGGGTTGGCTTGAAGGGGGAGTCCATCAACCATTTATGCCTCCATATATTGATGCTGTCACCACTCGCCCTATCTTCCAGATTGCCCTTAACCTTATTAATATTTGACCATAATGAAGTACATCTTTTCTTCTAGTAGTCTTCTAATTGCTTGCCTTGAAGATATTTAACTTCAGCCACCTGTGACTAGAGGGATTTACTCTCCTTTATTAGTAGCATTGGGCTAATTTTCCTAAGAGTATAGATTATTTGAAAAAAAATGATAATTAATGGTATTTCATTTAAAAATTCATATTTTCTTGCAAGAAATTATAGATTTGTAAGTCTTACTAAAACACCCACCTAATTAAATTTCATTAGAAAATACATGTTAATTTGCAAACCATGTTTGTTAAGTATGGTTAATGTGAAAAAGAGAATTTCAGTGTAAATCAAAGATTTTTTTTTAATAGTCGTTTCATACAATGGCATCGTTTGTCTAACATCTTTTACCATATATCATAGTATTGTACAATATCATTTATTAAAATATTTTTATATTTTTTACCATTCATAGAATTAAAACAATATTATTACATTTTTATTGTAACTCGTATAATTTTTTAAAAATTATGAAATTCAATTCATCTTTCTAAGATATTTAGACAAATGATGTCATTAATGTGACGACAGATGAATGCTTCCATAAACATCTACGTTAACTACAAGATCAATCATTAAATCATCAACAAGCAAACAATACACCTTAACCCAATGCAAAAAAAAAAAGGACACTCCACGTGAAAGCATTGAGAATGTAAAGTTGTTTTCATTTCCTTGGCAAAGTGATGAGAGAGATTCATGTACTGAATGCCATTGTTTCTGATGCAAACTAGAGTAGTTTCCAAAGCAGAGGTCATCAAAAATGATGCTGTTGGAACTTGAGCAAGTAAAAAAGAAGAAAAAACAAGCAATGAAGATTAAATGCACTCTTAAAATATATTGAGTCCTTTCCTTTTTCTAAATCATTCAAATTACACAATCTTTTCAATGAAAAGGAAATTATCTGTCATAAGTTTAGGGTTTATCATTAATTTTTTAAATGTAGGATTATCTCCAATACTTCTATGCATATGTGACACTAAGGAGTGTTTGTGTACATGGAAAATTTTTTTAAAGATTTTTCATGTTCAAGGTATGTCATGTTTAAGTATGTATACTTAACTATTGAAATATGCAGTTATATATAATTGAAATATACATATTAGTATTATGTATTTTGATGACATCGTAGGATTATTTTTGGTTAAAATAAAGATATTAAATGGTTCTCAAGTAAAAATTTATTAATATGTTTGAATTAGATAACATTAGGCAGTTGATGAATTGTTATAATATTTAAGAACTCTTATGTTATTACATGTATAAATACTCGTATTAAGAAATTTTCTTCACTTTCTGTTAAGTACACAAATATTTGAAAAATATTTTTCGTGACATGTACTAGGAAAATGAATTATAGAAAATGATTATTTGAATTTACTTAAAAATTATTTTCCAAATTTGTTAAACTTTTTAGGAAATTTTTTTCTAAGTGTACAAATAAGCCTTAGATTTTTTTTTGGGTCAATAGTCTACATGTATTTTTCATTAGAATATGTAAATGTAGTTCTAATACTATATGAAATTTTCTCATCAAAATCAGTTAACTGATGGAAGGAGGATCATCTATATTATAAGTCCAAGACTTATCACCAATTTTTTTGATTGAAAGGGCATGTTTGTGGACTAAAATTTGATATTTGTTTGTGCTAAATGAGAAATGATGAAAAAGTCATTGCTTAGCATTTTCCATTATAATGTTTTAATGTTTCATCTCTTATGTCTTATTTTATAACTCTCCCCTTGTGAAATAAGGAAAAATTTCAATCTATTGTAATTACTATAAATCATAATGTTATTGATTTTTCGCAACTATTTTGCTATACAAATACATCATATTTTTACTATTTTCTATCAAATCTTATCATTTTTGTTTCTCACTATTTTCTAAATTTAAGTTTTCTCCTTTTTTTTGTCATTTCCACTTATACAAATATGTCAAAAATTATCCACAACATTCCTCCACACGTTTAGCAATTTTGAATAACTCAAAAGAATGAATGCTCTTTCAATGAAAACTTCATTGTCAAGTGTTTATTATTTATAGTTAAAAATGTCATACAATTTAAAATGTATTAACAGTCAAAATTAAAAGTGAACGTTAAATTAATCTTGACTACTTTTTATTATAACTTGGTTTTTCCTTTGAATTTTTCATCACTTATTTTGTTGTCAAGTAACTGTAGTTTTATCTTGCAATGTTATGATTACATTTAAAAAGTATAGATTAAATAATTATATAAATAAATTTTTAACATTAAAATAAAATAATTTTACCACGTGAATGCTTTACCGAAATTAAAATTTCTTTAATTTTTTGTGATTTTACAAATTTACGTCAATTTTATCTATATTAATACCATTACTCGTAAAAAGAAAAAAAAACGCTTTATTGAATTTTGAGTTCTTTCAGAAATTAATAAAAAGAAGAATTTTTTTTTAAAATTATTATTAAAAATTATAAAATCTGAAAGTAAAATTTTTTATAAAATTATTTATATATCTTATAAAAGTATAAGAAAATTTATATTAAATTTTAAAAAATTTAAAATATTTTTAAATTTTTAACATTTTTACAATAAATTTTTTTTTCAACTTTCCGATGCACAAACCCCCTCTCGTCGGAAAACAAGACGAAAAATTCAAGATACGTGGGCGGCCGTCGCCGCCACCATCCCCACCTGTGGCGTCTTGTAACGGACGAAGACCAGCGGGAGATCGCCGCTCTCCTCCACCGCACGGTGCCGTTGGCTCCTCCCTCTGGTGGGGTCCAGGGCGCGGCTCGGGGAGAGGAGCGGCGAAGGAGGACGAAGGCAGCTGGCCGGGAAGCGTCGTCGCCCGGTGACGCGCTATTTCGTGCGCCCTATAAAATAATTCCGTTTTCTCTCTATTTAAGTAAGAGAACGTTCCTCGCCTGCCCACTCATCTCCACCGTCCCATTCTTCTCTACCGTGGAGGTCTCCGTTTCCCTTCTTGCGATTTGGGTGGCCGTGGCCGTGGCCGGTGAACCCACGCGTAGATCGGAGTTTTGTGAATTGGGTTGGGTGGAGACCTAAGATGCGTGCTTGGGTCCTGTAGAGATTTGATTTGCCTTTTTTGGGTGGGTTAGGGCTTGTGTTTTGATCTGGTAGTCGGGCTTTGGAAGTGATGATTCTGCTCTTCTGTGACCTCGTCTGTCGTCGAAATCTGCGCTGGCGGTGGTCTGTTTGAGCCTCCCGAATTTTGATCCTTGGATTTCTGCAGAATGCTTTTGATAAGGATGAGTGCTGTTGCCAAGATAAAGCCGGATGAAGCCGTTGCCGCGTTCTTTCCGGCGGCCCCTAGGAAAGATCTCCCCTTTGGTTTGATCAAGATCGTGACGGTTCTGGTCATTTTCATGGCTGGTATTATTTTGGGTCTGTTCGTGAGCTCCACCTTCACAAGGTACTACCCCTCACACACAGATGTCTTCTCACCCAGAACCGTGTACGCATCCAACTGCGACAGGGACTGCCTGGGCATGAGGAATTTCGTGAATCCGGCATTGCCAAGGCACGGCATGACCGACGAGCAGCTCTTCTGGAGAGGGTCGATGGTGCCGAAGATAGCAGAGTATCCCTACAACAGAGTACGCAAGGTGGCCTTCATGTTTATGTCAAGAGGACCTCTGCCGCTTGTGCCATTGTGGGATAAGTTCTTCCATGGCCACCAGAAGTACTTCTCCGTTTATGTTCACACATCCCCCGGCCACAAACTCAATGTGTCAAAGACATCTGCATTTTATGGGCGGCAGATCCCAAGTCGGGTATGTCCGTATGTGCCATTCTTTCACTTGTTTAGCGTATTTGTACACATGAAATTAGTCACAAATGAATTGACAGAAATTCATTTCTTGAGTGAAATTAAATTAAGAGGAAATGAATTTAGTGCGTGCATTAATTAAAATTGAACGGAATTAGAAATTCTTGTGGTTAGATGAAAGTGGGCGAGAATGCTTGAGTTGGCTGAATTTCGAACGATTTAGACCTTATGAATTTGAATTTCATTTTTTTCTTAAACTGAAGAGTGAATAGTACTGATGGAAATGAATTGAATTCAATTCCGTCAAAAACAAGTGATCCATGTGAATTGAAATTAAATTCATTTTAATTCAATTCTCATGAATTTTATGGGTACAAACAAAACTGTTACTAACATGTTCTTTTCTCTGCTGGGTGTGGTTTGTTTGATCACAAAAACTTGGAATAGATTTGAGACGAACAGGAAAAACTCAATCCTTTGATGAATGCACCAACCTGTCTTCACTATTGATCTAGATGTCCATTCGTTTTTAGACAAGTCTATAACTTAAATGAAGATTTTAATCTGATTTTTTTACCTAAACGAATGCAACTACTAGTTTCAACTAGATGTCCATATATTTTGAACTTGCTGCTTTGAGTTTAACTTAAATAATGAATGCAATTCGCAACACATCCCTAATTGGTCTTACATAATCAACTTTTCGTACAACCAATTCCCACTTGCGTCTATGCTCTGTGCTTGTCCTTGGAATGGGCTACTGATTTCTGAAACGTTTAATGGTTTGTTCTTTCACATGCTTTTGTTCCCACGAGGGATTCCTCAGTAACTTATGATTTCAGTTAACTTCTAATTAAATATTTATCACCTTTGTCAAATTTTGTTCTCACTCTCTTTCACTCGTTTTATCAAGTTCACACTCTTTTGTTGGTCTTTAACTCTGTAAGTATTATCGTTGATTGTTTTCATTGATATCAATATTGTTTCATCGATCTTTCTGGGATCACCAATCTTTTGCTTGCACCATCTTTACGGAAACATCAGTGCACAATTAACTAGCTAAGTTGCATCATTTTAATTCTCTTCGCTATCACAACCCAAGTCAGGTACCGTACCTCAAAAACTGTACCTGGTACACTTATCAATTTCAAGCTTTTCATTAATCAAGTTCCCATTCAAAACATGCAATTTTATGCCTTATGATGGATTAAAATGTATTATAATAACTTTGCAGAAGGTATTGCCTTTTCATCTACTTAAGAAAAATTTTAATCTAGGGTAAACATCATAAGTTCTATAAGTAGTTGAAGTAAATTTTAAATACAATGTGTTGTGGTAACCCCGGAAGAACAATAAGATCTTATCAATACTCTATCAAAACTATGAATAGTTGTAGAATATATATTTTTTTAAAAATGATTGGTTGATTGAGTAATTCATTTTGATCTGTTTATCAATCTGTGTTTGTCTCACTTTTTTCCCACGTGCTGTTCTTACTTGTACAGGATGTGGAATGGGGATCGATATCTTTGGTGGATGCAGAAAAGCGTCTCCTGGCTAATGCTTTGCTTGATTTTTCCAACGAGCGATTTATTCTTCTCTCGGAGAGTTGCATACCAGTGTTCAACTTTCCTAAAGTTTACAATTACCTTGTGAATTCTAACCACAACTTTGTCGAATCATATGATGAAGAATCTCCTCGTGGGCGTGGTCGTTACAGCTGGCATATGTATCCTAACATTAGGCTTCACCAATGGAGAAAAGGATCTGAATGGTTTGAGTTGAATAGGAACATAGCAGTAACCTTGATCTCGGATCGCAAATACTATGCTATCTTTAAGAGGTATTGCAGGCCATCATGTTATCCCGACGAGCATTACTTTCCTACTTATCTGAACATGTTCCATGCGGCTTTGAACTCCAACCGAACTGTGACATGGGTCGACTGGTCTAGAGGAGGCCCTCACCCGGCAATGTTTGGTCTCAATGATGTTTCTGAAGGCTTCATTGAATCCATAAGAAACAATGGGACCATCTGCACATATAATGGCAGACATACTTCCGTTTGTTTCCTCTTTGCTCGGAAGTTTGCCCCCAGCGCTTTGGAGCCCCTTCTTAACATGTCTTCCAGGGTAATGAAATATTGAGGTCCACTTTTTCTTTCCACCACCCTCAGCACAGGCGGTATATATTTATATACCTTGCTTAATGTAGTGATCTACCATTCTTTGTTCTTATTACTCGTTTCTCTGTAATTAATCGAGGGGGCTGTTGCTGTTGATTACCATGGGAGTAGGTTACTTCAGATTGGACCCAGGACACTGGTAGTTAGATTCCTTAACTTTTTATCCCTTGCGTTTGGAATATCTGCTGTCTGTACACATGAATTTACTGAAATCATCTTGTCATGAACGTACATTATTCATTCATTTATTTATTAGTCAATGTTGTTTTTCATTTACCATTGTTGTACTTTCTCTCTAACAATCAATTATCTGGAAATCTTTCTATTCCCATGTCACTTGGAAATGTTGGGATGCTGGCACTGTTTGTTTACTATCTGAAAGCTAGACGTTGCTTTGCTGTTGCTCAGTCAAGCAGGATGATGACATATTTTACTACTCTTTGTTGTTGAAAATTAGAATCAGCTTCTTCGTTTGTGCTGGTTGGCATCATGTTCATGTCTTCTACTCTTTCGTAACATTCTTTTTAAAGAAACCCCATCATATTCATTGATGCATGAGCATTTTTGTAAAATGAGTTGAATTTTACGATAAAAATATAATAATATTAGTTTAATTTTATGAATAGTAAAAAATGTAAAAGTTGTTTGTAAAATATACTGTAGAACGTTATAATGTATAATGAAAAATATAATTATATGATATCAAAATGTAGAGACAAACGATACCTTAGCCAACCCTAACTGTTTGCAGATTAGCCTAATGATGATTCACCAAGGACAAAAGAGTTTATGGTCTTCTTCTTCTTTTATTTATGGTCTGAATCACGAAGATAGTGAATATTACTTGCATTATCAAAAAGAAACTCTTTTGGTTTGCATTCCAATAGCAGGTGCACTGCATTTTTTTGCTATTTCTGTATTTTGTAAACTAGAAAAATTTTAGTTGCATTGCTGAGAAAAAAATAAAAAAACCAGTGCAGGTTTTCCCAGAAACACCCCTTTAACACGGGAAATAGACAAAATGGGAAAATATTTTAAAAAAATGCAGAAACAAAAAAGTGACTGAAAATCCCAAAAAAAGGGTCCAGAAATGAAGAGTGATAGAAAATGTCATTTAAAAATCAATATTTATTTACACCATTAAAATTTTATGAGTTTTGTTAGAATATCAATATCCTTGTGGTTAACTTTTGTTAAAAATGAATGTAATTTTATTAAATGTTTTGTTAATTCGTAAATTGCATTTAATGAGTTAATCATGATTACTGTAAAATAAGGTTACAAAGTAAGATAAAGATTATTTAGGAGGGGTTTGTACCATCTAGAAATCTTGGAAAAATAAAATTTTTTAAAAAAGTTTGAATTTTCAGACGTTCGTGAATCTTGTTAAATATGGAAAAATTTAAAATTTTTCTATCATTATAAGTATAGGGTTTGTTTGTGAACGTTGGAAATTTGAAAAATGAAAAAGGAAAATTAGGAAATAGAAATTGTTTTTAGATTGTTTGTGTACATTATGAAAATTCTGAAAAATTAATTTAAAAAAATTTATAAATGTTGTATTATGTTTTGAATGATACTAATAATGTAATTAGTATAAGGGGTATTTTGGTCCTTTGGAAAACTCAAGCACTATATAAGCTTGACTAGGGTTTTTCAAATGGTATGAGTTGTGAGTTTGTAACCCTAGTCTCCACAGAAGAAAACCCTCTCCCTCTCCATCCGTGGACTAGCCCTAAGTTAGGGTGAACCACGTAAAATCCGGTGTGTACTTTGTTTGTGTGTTTTGTTTGGCGATCCTCCCCTCTTCCCTTTCTTATCGCTCACTCTTTCATTTGATTCCGCTGTGCTTCTTTGGTTACCACGCATAACAAGTGGTATCAGAGCCAGGTTGGAGGAAGTGGCCTTAAGTTAGGGTTAGTTTCGAATCCACGGATCTGCCAAAAAGCCATCTGCGTGCCCAGAAGCCACTGATTTCCGGTGTCCAGATCAGGCCGCACCCGTCGGCACCCAGAACCTGCCTGCGCGCGTCCAGATTAGCCAGCACGCACCCGTCCACGCCCAGAACAGCACGCGCACACTTGTCGGCTCCCAGATCCGCCTGCGCGTAGTCGTCCGGCACCCAGATCAGACCACGCACAGCCACCCGCGCGCAGATCCGCCAGTGCGCAAGCATCCGTGAGCAGATCCGCCCGTGCGCAGTCGTCGGCGCTTAGATCCGGCCTGCGCGCAGTAGTCGGCGCACCCTGATCCACTCGCGCGCAGCCGTCGGAGTCCTATTCCACCCGCGCACAGCCGTCGGAGCCCTGACCCACCCGCGCGTAGTCGACCGCGCCCAGATCTGACCTGCGTGCGCCTGTTCGGGTTCTGACCAGGCTAGGTCAGGTCAGGTTAGCTTTTTTTTTCTTTGGGTCATTTGGGCTAATTTATTTTTGGGGTTCAAATCGAGTGATTTGATCCGTTTGAGGTGGAGTCCTTTTGACTTTGGAAATTGGCACTTTGAGATTTTTTGACAAAAATCAATTTTTTGTGATTATGAATGATACAAATCTTTATTGAGACTGTCAGTTTTTTGAAGTGGAGGTATTGAGTATTTTGGAAATTTGAAATTTGTTTGATCAGAAGTATTGTAGTGCATTTTATATTTTTTAAATATAAAATGTCAATGCCAGTAATGAAAGTTGATAAGTTCAATGGGAAAAATAGCTTCAGTCTGTGGTAGATTAAAATGAAAGCTCTGCTT
>JAMKPZ010007095.1:0-12810 GCA_024699675.1 Amphibolis antarctica
CGCCGTCTCCCATGCTGGGCAATTCTTTGCTCGTCAAATTGCAGGTTTGCGGTGGGGATGGATGAAAAGGCGGTGGACGACTTGATACAGAGGCTGCTGGAGTCGAGGAAGGGTAAGTCCTCCAACGGTAGTGGGGGGAGCAAGAGGGTTCCGCTCGAGGAGTCCTTGATACGTGGGCTCTGCATCACTGCCAGGGAGATATTTCTTGCCCAGCCCAACCTGCTCAAACTGGAGGCCCCCATCAATATCTGTGGTACGAGGCATGCATTTGTTTTGTTACTGTGAATTTTCTGCTAGATTTGCAACGTTTCATAGGTTGTCCGTGGATTGAAATCATTAGATTTGTCTGTTCCACACGGAGGAGCACACAACAAGCTTTGCTGGAAAAAACCTAGTACCTATTAATTATTAAGGGAAATCACCTAGACGCCGTGATTTTTTAAAATCTTTAGTCGTAAGATCATAAGCCTGCTAAACGATTTTTTTTCCGAGTCGTATACTCTAAAGCAAAGTTGGGTTTTCGGCTTGACAGCTCATATCTTATTGTTTCCGCCAAATGTCATATACTCTGAGGCATGCCCTAATCAATACTTTTTTGAATACCCAACAATCTTGCAAGATCAAATCTTAAAAGGATAACTTTAATTGCCGTAAAGAAAACATTGTTAGTCACAATATCCTTATCTCATGACACTACTTCCTTATCAGCTGAATCCTACGTAATAGTTGAAATACACGCCATTTTTCATTCGGGCGAGCATCGACATCAATTTTAATTTTACCGACCTAGAGAATTCCGAGTTTGAGGCATCATAACTTAAAAGACAACCACCCCTAACCCACCCAAAACTTAATCTGACTTGCTAACTTTCCCTCCCCACTAACGAACAACTCAGAAAATATCCACTCTATCCAACCCCCACATATAAACAATCTGAAACAAAGACCAAAACATTTGGAACTTTCCTATGACCACACATACAATTGAGTAGATATGTGGTCTAGACTAACCAAATATCTCAAAATAGCGTAGCATTCTAAATGTTGCATAGAAATGAATTAAAAATAAGCCTAAAGCAAAGATACTTAGAGAATCAAGGAAAATGAATATTCATCCTTGGACAACCAAGTAAATAAATAAGTACAATAAGTAGATCATTGCCGTCTGTTGTTGAGAAATACATGGAAAAGAGGTTTAGCAACATGAATAAATAATATTGCTATTAGCTAGGTACCATCCAAGGCTCCATGGAAGCTTCTATTTGATGAATTATCTCTAGGATCCTTCTCTGTTTGGATGCTTAGGTTGTGACGATCTTTGGGATTCGAAAGTTAAATTCTCTTTGAGCAGTCCCAACTTCAAGAAATGAATTGCAAGGAATTGTGCTGATTCCAATCACATCCAGGTTCCACAGATTAACCTTTACCTAACATTAACCATTATTCAACCTCAAGATATTAAGGGACCTGTTTAATTTGAAGTTGGATCATACGATGGTTAGCAATAATTAGTTGGGTTGTTAATTGAATAGCCTAGTTTATTATTTGGTTAACTAATCTGACATACTAATGGTTAACAAAACCTTAGTTTCTGACTCAAGCTGTGTTCTCTGGCACAACCATATGTCGGACAATTTAATGGTTAACCAACCATTTATTTCACTTATGTATTAATCTATTCAAATGTTGTTTTGCTATCTGGATATTCATATTTTGTCATGTACAATGATACAGTTACTAACGTTACAAATTGCAATCTTTTGATATTGGCGTACTCCATGTCATGTTTCAAGACTAATAATGATTTGCAAAACCAGGTGATATTCATGGACAATTTGTCGATCTTCTTAGACTATTTGAATATGGAGGATTGCCACCAAGTTCCAACTACTTGTTCCTTGGAGACTACGTGGACAGAGGAAAGCAAAGTATAGAGACTATTTGCCTTCTTCTGGCTTTGAAGATAAAGTTTCCCCACAATTTCTACCTTCTCCGTGGAAACCATGAATGTGCCTCCATCAACAGAATTTATGGATTCTATGATGAATGCAAACGCAGGTTTAGTGTAAGACTCTGGAAGATCTTCACTGATTGCTTCAACTGTTTGCCAGTGGCAGCAGTTATTGATGACAAGATATTATGCATGCATGGTGGGCTCTCACCTGATCTGGAGAACTTGGAGCAAATAATGGAGATTGAAAGACCAGGGGATGTGCCAGACCAAGGCCTTTTGTGTGACCTCCTTTGGTCTGATCCAGATAGAGAGATCAAAGGCTGGGGAGAGAATGATAGGGGTGTTTCTTATACCTTTGGAGCAGACAAGGTTGCTGAATTCTTGGGAAAGCAAAATCTTGATCTAATTTGTCGCGCTCACCAAGTATGTTGTCCTCTATCCATCCTCTTAGTACTTTTCATTTCCTTGCAGACAATCCTATTTATGTTCCTTTTAAATATGCCCGTGAAATTAGGCCTTTTGATCATTATTCTCTTGTAATCAGGAATAGGGATGGATACTGTCTCAAATTTATTTTATTCCCATTTAGCTTTGCTTCCGATCTCAACTTTTCATTTACGTTATTCCCACAGCCAGTCATGTCATTCATTACTAGTTTAATCAGTATTTGCTTGCTTTTGGTATTCATCATCAAATTTGGTAGTCAAGAAACCTTTCTTCTGAGAGATCAGTCCATAGACTCCATACAACATAAGTTGATGGTGTCGATCTGATAGATCACACAGTCAATGAGTCTAATGTGACGTGCTTCCAAATAGAGGGAGGAGAATGATTGTGCTGAACGCATGATTGTAAGTTATAAATTCAAATAAATGTATCTGAATCTGTGTTGTAGCTCCTTCACTAAAGTGTCTACAATTTGCAAATTTCAAGCTATAACATGGAGGGCAATGATTTTTCTGAAAGCTTGTTTGTAATTTATAAATTTAATATATGCATCTGAAACTGCGTTGTAGCTTCCTTTGCTAGGTGTCTGCAATTTGCGAATTTCAAGCCATAGCATAACCTGCTAGTAAGTATGATAGTGTAAGTAGTGGCCATTAAGATGGACATTTATTGAAAAACTAACCGTGGATAAATGTAGTTGGTCTTTTTTAAAAATTTACAAGGAAAAAATCCTAGATTAAAAAATTTATTAATATAAAAAAAGAAGTGCATTTAGAGCACCACTGTCCACTGGTCCTCCATAAGTAGACGTAGAAAACTGGATCGCCTGTCTGGTACCTGATTCCTATTTCATTGTATGCAAGCATTTCTGAATTACTAAAATTGACAAGATGAATCAAAATGAAAGCAGTAAGGTTCGATAGAGGCTTGTAGACGTTGTGATTACTTGACATGTTTGTAACAGGTTGTTGAAGATGGCTACGAGTTTTTCGCAGAAAGGCAGCTTGTGACAATATTTTCTGCCCCAAACTACTGTGGTGAGTTCAACAATGCAGGAGCACTTATGAGCGTTGATGCAAGTCTACTCTGCTCCTTTCAGATCCTCAAGCCATACAAGGGAAAGGAAGTGGCCGAGTGACGCAGCAGATTTGCAACCAGAGGCCGACAGGTGAGCCAGCTTGTCAGGCTACCAAGTTTTAAGACAGCAGATACGGAAACGGGTCGGTTAAATCGTCAAACTTGGGACCCCTTTACAGCATATTTTTACAAAATTACAGGAATTTGCCATGTTTTTTCTGCATCCACAACATTACCATCAGTGAGAAAACATGGAAATCGTAATTGTACAGCAACGTAACTTTATAGAACTCGTATTCTTAAAATATCTGGATGGATGCCATTCGCTACTCTTTTTTTGAGCAGCTAACTTATTTTCCTTGCAAAAAAATCATAGCAAACACCGGAAACCTGTTCGATGAGAATCATGAGATTGATGGACAATGAACACACGAAGACATCTTGTAAAATAACTTTAAGGTTTTGTTTGGAACGAGATTTGTAATAATTTTTATCATATGAAATATATGTTTTAACAAATGATGTAATAAGAATAATTTTTTTTAATATAATTATTAGATTAAAAAAAATCTAAAAAATTATATCAATTTTAAAAATATAAATTTTTAATTTAATTAATATATAATTTTTGTCAAATAAAACCTAACTTGTATAGGAAACCCAGACGCACGTCACGCACCTGCCCTGAAAACCTGGAATGAAAGAAAGACCACCATAATTGTGGCGAGCATTTATTTGTCTTGCGAATTGCGAGCAGTACTGATGTTCTTTAACTACAAGAAGAATGACCCAAGCTACCTGAACTCGAATTATTTATGAGCTTTAAAGCTCATAAATAAGCACATGCTTGGTAGGTGTTTGTGCGCATCAAGATTTTTTAAAGAATTAATAAGAAAATGTGGATTTTAAAAAAGTTGAATCCCGCAGATTAGAAACGTATAACATAATATTTCCACTCCGATAAATTAATGCCCGGTATCCCCGGTATCCCAGCTTTTCAGATTTTTCAAAAAAATATTTTTCATATGCACAAATCTCTTGAATAATCACTACATGGTAATTAAAAGATAGAATTAGATAAGATGAGTTTACTTTTTTTTAAGAAATTACATAATTTATGATGTAAATATTTTGATATAATTTTTTAATATAATTTTTTAATATAAAATATTAAAATTATTTGTTAAATATATTACTATAAACTGTTATAATATATAGTAGAAAATAAAAATATATAGTAAAAAATACTTTAACTTTTTTCTATTCTCAACTTACAAAAGTACTTTTAGTTCTAATCTATTTTTTTTATTATCATAATTACTCTTTTCTTTTCTTTTATCTTAAAATTATTTTTCTAAAAATTATTTTCTTTTTTTCTAAAAAGTACTTGAAAGTGAAAACAAAAATAAGACCTAAAAGAAAACACTCTAACAAAATCCTACACATTCTTCGTCCGGCATGTCGTCTGTAATCTAGTGAGGTGATGTTACTGCAAGATTTTGGTCCAACTCCCCTCTCTTCGTACCTATCACTGTGATTTTAGACTTCCGACTAGTAAATAAATTGATGATATTTTTTAAAAATAATACTGCCATGATAATTATTAACCACTCTATAAAGGTATACATATTATGATAAATTTTAAAGCATGTTGATAACTTTACAGGGTAGTTGATAACTTTACAGAGTAGTTAATGGGTAACATTTCAGATTAAACATATTTTACTTTGATAGTTAACATTCATGTTAAATGAAAGTATAATCAATACACTTAATAAATCAACTTTTAAAAACATAAATGCACACCTGTAATCTATCGGTAGATCCAACGCTAACCGCTATCCTTCCGTATTCCATTCAATAACTTCAAAAAAATTAGGGGAAGACGAGGGTGACTAATCAAATCGATGATTAGGGAAAATGAATCGTAAATCCTAAATATGTAGGTGAAGTAGGTGACTTTTTGTTTTTTTTTGTGTTATAATAAATGAACTGCTTTTAGAAAGATTTTTTTTTGTTGCGAGGGAGATTTTTTTTCAAACACTCTCTCTCTTCATCAAACAACCGTTCATCTTTAATATAAAAAGTACCTGTAGAAGTAACTTCTACATACGCCTAACCATTAAACTTATATATATATATATATATATATATATCTATATACGATAAGGAGGTACGTAACACTCCATCACATGTAGACCAAGGCACACCTTTAACTAGCTGGTACGTACGTACACACTGTACACCGTGATGATAAGCGACAAATGTACGTCGTTCTTCACCGGTTACTCGCCACCATGTTTCCGGAGTTTTTAATTTTTGACGAGGGAACGGAGCCGACGTGCCACGGTCACCCGAGCGTTGCAACGTGCAAGAACTTGCAGTTGGGACAGACGGGCGAGGACTTGCAGATGATCACCGGCATGTAGCAGCGCGTGCAGACCGTCGCCATCATCTCCCCGCACACCTGTGGCTTCTCTTCCCTTTTGCTTCCATCTCTGTCAATCACTCCGGCCACCGGCGCCGATTCGCAGCAAAGATGCAACTCGAGGTCTATGTTCGTCCTTGGATCCCTAGCGGTTCTCGTCCCCGTCCTGGCGTTGTAGTAGTGCACCTCACCAGACTTGGCGCGCAAGCCAACGCGTACCATATATACATATCCATACAAATTAAGCCGCATATATATACAGGTAATTTTTAAAATAAAAAAAACTCACGATGTTATGAAAAAACATAAAATAGAAATAAGAAAAAAGAAAAAGGTGCGACGACGAAGGACGAAGGACGAACTCGAACTCACCTTGATATCGAGATACCGTTGCCATTCGAGCGGAAGAGGCGGGTCTTCGAGGTGGAGGTCGACGTTGAAGTCGGTTGGCGGTAGTGTGGTCGGCGTGGAAGGGCGGCAGCCGTGCTTCTTGCAGCACGAGAAATAGTCCAAGGCTTTTACCCTCGCCAGCTGCGGCTCTTCCTCGAGGACACCATGCTTTCTTTTCTTGCTCGGGTTGGAGCTTCTCTCCGGGGAAGAGAGCAACGTTGTCTGCAGCGACACCATGAACGGAGGATGCGTTGGATCGAGTGCAGCGGCCGCGGGATGGTGGAAGGATTGCGCGCTTTATACATATATATATATATATATATATATGAGCGGTGCTGTACTGCCGTTGAGAGCTTTTAAGAATCCAGTGGTGGTAGAGGCGGTATAGTAAAGGAGCTAGTAGCATTGGAACACGTCCCCCTCACTGTTTCATCTATTTTGACATCTGCTTGAATGCCAACTAATTAATGTGGTTTATCATCAGTGCTGTGCCCATATACGTTTGTTTGTTCTTTTATAATGATAATGTTTTTTATTCTTTACAATGATCAATAAAATTGTTTATCAATCCCACGCATGCTCTCTTTTTAGATATATATATATACATTAACTTAATTTAATTGGATTGGGATATATATACATTCGTGTTTATATATATGGAAATAAATCAATCCTCCACGTCTATCAGAGACCATGACCCCACTTTGAGTAGCACAAATACAGCTCGTGATAATTAATATTTCACTCTTCACTTAACTAAGGGTATGTCTGTTTTAAACACGATTTAGGAAAGTTATTATCACTGTGCATTAGTTTTAAATCACTATACACTTTTATAGTGTACAATATATTTATCAAGTAATTTTAATATTTTATAATAAAATACAACTTTTTAAAAACGTTTATCTTACCTTCAAAATAAATATACCTTTCAATGTGAGAAAAGGTAAGATAAGGTACACCTTTTATAAATAGTATATGATTTACAATGATAATAATTTTTATTATATAATATTAAAATTATTTAATAAATATACCATACATTACAATAGTATATTAATTATCATCGATGTAAAATAATTTCTTTTTAAATAAACAACCCTAGATGGTAAACCGAAACTGGAATTGAAATGCGACGGTTGAAAGCCCTGCAGTTGGTGATCAGTTTCATCGCTGTTCTTGTGTGGACACTTGTCAAAAATCTCACAAGAGTGGAAACGATTGATTAATTGTACCATGCATTAACAATTCTTTATTAATTATATCTTTACCGATCTACGTACGCCTGCCTGGATCGTTGGTGGTTAGATACGTGACAATCTTCAATTCGATGAGATAGGTAACCAGTACGTTATTTATATATTTTTTTAAAGATACCATCATTTTTATGATTTTATCCTAAATATTTATGACATTCTTTTTTGTTTTTAAAAGTCATTTTTATGCATTGACTAATGAATATTTGCTACGCGCGCGTTTTTGCAAATTTGGCGAGAAAAAAAGTACTCATATAATACCCACTGAAGTTATATGTTAATGATTGAAGAATTCATTATTAAAATTTAAGTTTATAAATTCCATAAAATTATCGATAATAATTTTTAAAAAAATGCTCACGCGTCATATCACGATTTGGAACCCTGCCGAAGATCAGCACAAAAGCTCACACGGAGGCGTGAATTGAATAAGGGGAAAGTTAATGCCATGTTCATCGGTAGGTCCGACTTTAATTTGGATAATAATAATCGAATAGGGATGGTTGATTGGTAGCAGCTGAAATAATTAATGAATACCCATGGAGCCGTTCCAACTTCCATTATTCCATCTACCACACAACTGCAGTTATATCATTACGAAAGTCTAAATTAAACAATATTTTGTTTCTCAAAATTTGCATATTAGTTAAATCAAGAGTTTATATTTTTATAAGTTCACACGATTCTTATATAAAAAAATTTATTTCTATTTTTTTGACAACTATAATAAAAAAAATTACTCATATTACAAATACATATTTTATATAGTAAAATTTTTTGCGTAATCCTAAATGAAGTCATAAGCTTATATAATGATAAATCTTTTTACTCACAATCAATTAATTTTAAAATGATATTTCAACTAGGTTAAAATAATTAAAATGAGTGAAGAACACATGTCTCAATTCATTTAGCTTTCCATATGCTACTGTGCATCTTCACTCTACATTTAAGGTGCCTATGAAAATTGGAAGTTTTACTTATTGACAAATTTTTATATATCGTCATCTTTACTAACCTTCTATATATAACTCTCACTTCAATACAATTTACCATATAGTTTCGATACTATTTATAAAACTACTTTTAACTTCAATTATTTACTATTGTTGGAGCTAGCTGGAACACCTCGTTACTTAAGTATCGTTTGTTATCTAGTTTCAATTTTAGTTTTAACTCTAATAACTGTAAAAAGTTAAAGTTAAGAATAATTTCACGAATGATATTAAAATTACATAGTAAATTGTAAGATAAAAATTGATGTATAAGAATGTATACAATATGATGACATATAAAAAATTATACAAAAATGAAATTAAAGTTGAAAATAAGAAAACAAACGATGCCAAAATGTTCTTTAAATTAAATGGATTTGCATGTGTGATTACATGGTCCTTGGTTAATTATTTGGGACCCCTGGTATTATCAGAGACCGAATCAATCAATGTTCACTGCGTTTAAATATGTCGATTTAGATCGTAATCGAGCATAGCCAGGCAGAATAAAAGTTTCCGGCGCAATTCACTGTTGCATGTAGCCACAGTACGATTTAGATAAGCATGTGCATCTGCTTCTTTATTAGAAGATCGATAACGTTAAAAACTGAAAAGCCGAGTTGTCTATGGCTGTCTGAAATTCATATGGTTTGGAATCTTTTGTTTAAAAAGTATCTATTTGAAAAAAGTAGTTTGCTGAATAAAATGTAGAATGAATTTCTAAAGAAATTTCCTTTTTACATTTTTCCATAAGTCAGATAAATGGGTGATAGAAATAATCATACATTGTTTAAGTGAAAATTAATCAAATCTACTGAAACTTATATGATGATAGATTTCTTTCCTTATTGTCAATTGATTTTGAATTAAAATTTCCTTAAATATTATAATAAGTTTGTATACATCTACTTCTTTTCCCTCTTTTCTTTTTATATGCCAAGATCTGAACTCACGACGTTTCCTACAAGGATGTGATTTTCAACCACTAAGATCATAAGGTACTTGGCTACATCTACTTGTTTACCTGCGAACGTATAAATAAAGAAAATATATGTTGCTGGAAAACTCGCATTTGAATTCCATATTGTCGTTCTTTTATTCACTTTTTTTTATTATAATTGTACTTTTTTTATTTCGATTTAAATTTATGGTATGTTCCTCTGCAATATATGAAGTGAAATGACAATTTCGTTATATACAGAAAAATAATTAACTTCAACTAAAAGCCTCGGGTCAATTGATCAATACACTCGATGATCTTGTTTGGGCTTCAATTGTCTCGACTAATTCTCACTCTGGAGTCCAAGAAAACCCATGCATGCATATATATTCTGGCATGGTCATGCTTTTGGTTGTTAAGAGAGAAATTTTAAAATTTTAATTTCTATGGTATGTTAGAGTTTAAGATATTTAGGTTTTGATTGAGATCGATTTCAATTAATTCTTAAAATTATTTATAATGTCATTATTATTACATAAATTTTAATATATAAATTTATATTATTTTAATTACAATATAATTTTAATTTTATTTACGAAATTAACTTTAATTTATATTCTATCTAATTTTCAAAGTTAATATAAATTATCTTCAAATGCGCCCTAACTTCAGTGAGACAACAAATGAAGTAGGTTTGCATCGATTTGTTGTTCTCTTGTCTTGTCACATTTAATGTAGATGAAAATATGATTTTTTTCCCTCTTTCGTCTTCTAATTATCGTGTTTTACCCATTCATCCCTAGATAATTCTGTTAAATTCAAAAGATAAGGGTAATGGTAAGTTTGTATCCATCCCACTCTTATTTTATTTACACTCTTGCAGCTCAATTTAAGTGGTCATTTGAAAATAAAATTTAGCAATTTTAATTTCAACAGATAGTTACATTTTTCTAACTTTAAATTGAAATTATACAATTCTAATTAAAGTCAAATAACTTCGATTCCAAATTACAAAAGTATAACTTTTTGTGAAAATTAAAGTTACTGATCGAGTTCATTCTCAAATGATACTTAAGCAGTTAAATTAGACAAGTCTTTTATGCACGTTAACCTTTATTACAAGACTTAAATTTTACGTGGTATATTTTGTCTATATATGTTTAAGATTATCAAAATTTTCATCTACGATATATGTACATTAATATAGGACCTTCTGTGATGATCATGGCACTCACAAAATTAAGGTCTGTTTTGTGTGGTGTGGTCAACATTTTTATCAAGAAATTTTAAGTCAAATTGCAATTTTTTACGTAAAATCGTAATAATAAATTATCATATAAATAATATATTTTGTAATATTATTAACAAAGGTTGACGTATTTTTAATATTATCTAAAATAATGATTACTAACTACTCTAAAAGAATTTGTTTACTCGTAATAATTGTGGATTCTTATAGTAAAAATCAATCTTTAATTAATAGAACGAAGATAATATATGTTATAAGTTGATGACTTACCACTGCACTTTTCGATGAAAAGAAAATGTAAAATTTAAATGAAAGGAAAATTGAAAATAAAAATAATAAAAATATTAAAATCAAAAAATAGAGTGTGTTAATGTCAACAAGTGTAGTTGAAAATCAAATTTTTCTAAATATGTTAAAATAAAGAAATAAATAAATAATACTTACAAATTTTCTATTATTATTTTTATTTATATATATATCCCTTTTTCTTAACTTTTTTTTCATCTCTATTGTCAATAAACATTATTAATCCATTCTTTTCATATTTGTTCCTTTGCGAAGATTAAGACCGAAGATATTGATAATTGAAACAAAATGTGTGTGGACAAAGGGTGACAACGTTCAAAATGGAGAATTGACACAATAATGTGATAAGTTTGTAGATCAACGATGACAGACTTACGAGCAAAAGTCAATAATGGTGGGCATGCAAGTAAAACTTGACAATAGAACACACAATTTCAAGACGAAAAGTGTACAAACAAAAGATTATAGTGTACAATTTAAAGAAAAGGACATAGAAGCAGAGATTGACGATGACGAATACACAACTCCAAGACAATGGACCTGCCGTAATCTGTGAATCTTTTAGTTGAATTCTTATTTATGGCATACAATAAAATATGTATATTATGTGAAATTTTTTTTTAACTGATTTATTGAACCGTTCATTTATATTATGCACTCAAGATTTACCACCAATTTTTTCGATTTACAACTATCTTAATAAAAATGTCGTAAATTTTGAACCTAAAATGCGTTCGAAAAATTGCAAAAAAATCTATTTTCTTCGAAATCTATAAGACGTTTAGCGTGTCCTCCGCCGTATTTGCGCAGACTATTTTCTTTTTCTCGATTTGATAAGAAATGTGACCTCGGTTTAAAGCCCACCGACACCAACATTTAATCATTCATGAAAAAAAGGACAGGTCATGATCTATTCGCAGAGTGTCTCCATAAATTAGTGAAACGTAGGACAGGGAGCAATCAAATTTTGAGACCAGGCGCCAGTCGCCAGTCGCGACCAAAATAAAGAATCGAGCGGCGGCGTACGCCGAAAAAAAGAAGCGCAAGCGAAGCTACAGAGACTGGAACAGCAATTGAATCATTCGCTGTATCTGTACTTATTTTTTAATATTATATATATATATATATATTTATTATATATTATAATATTTTATCATATATTTATCAAATAATTTTTATATTTTTTATCATTTATACAATAAACCAATATTATTAAATTTTTATTATAAATTATATATTTTATCGTAAATTATAAAGGGTTTAATGGTTCTGTAGGTACCTACAAAACTTAGTTCTGTAGGCACCCGTTGGATGAAAGATTAACGACTGTTTGATGAAGAGAGAGAGTGTTCGAAAAAAAAAGTCTGCGGAAAAAAATCTCCTCCCGTCGATGACACCCGCGTAAAAGTAGTCCATTTATTTTTATTTTTTTAAAAAAACAACGATTCGTATTTCCTAATCATCCTCACCTGCGCAGTCCACCAGAAGTCCCCTTGTCAAGGATTTTTTTGAAGTTACCGAATGGAATACGAAAGGACGTTAGTTAGCGTTGGATCTACCAACGGGTTACAGGTTAGTTAGAGAAGTTGATTTATTAAGTACATTGATTATACTTTCGTTTAACATCAGTTACAGGTTAGTTAGAGAAGTTGATTTATTAAGTGCATTGATTATACTTTCGTTTAACATGAATGAACATTTATTGGGGGAAAAATGTTTGCAACATTTATGAGAAAAAAGTTAGTTAGACCAAACTAAAATATGTTTA
>JAMKPZ010007096.1:0-15880 GCA_024699675.1 Amphibolis antarctica
TGCACGCCATGTGGTGGGAGAATATAATATGGGATGGTACGTTTTAAAGGGCCGGTTCAGATTCAAAAGATTAGATTCTGATGGAAAAGAATTAGTCATGCATGTTAATATATTGCAGATAAGAAAATGAAATCTGGTAGCTGGCTGGCCGGCTGGCTTCCTTACATAAACTGTAGTAGTACTCGTAAGCTTTCCTTCGTAAACTAATTAATTAATACATGTGTTAGAAATCAAAATCCAATTAATTAGTATGTGAACGAGTTTTCTTTTTAGTTAATTAAGGTCGGAAACTTAACTGATTTTAATTTAATTTATGGAATATAATTAAAGCCAGTAATTTGTTAATTTGTTAATTTGCACGATCAGCATGTATGAGCAAGCAGCAAACATTAAAGACCTAGCTAGGGTGATTTAATTTAATTATGTATAATTGCGCTTACAAGTTCCCCTCTTTCAGGGTTAAAACCTTTATGAGTTTGTATTTTTAGAAATAATAGAAAGTAACGTAAAATGACTAAAAATGATATTTTAAAATCTTCATAATTTTTTATCATTTCTAGAAACACAAAACTCTTTTTTCATTTTGTAAGAATTTAAAGTAGAATATGTCACCGTGATTTTATAAGAAAGGTGTTTGATAAGATGCCAGCATCCGTCTGCTTCAAGAAATTAAGAAATATCCGTCTGCTTCAAGAAATTAAGAAATATCCGTCTGCTTCAAGAAAGAAATATATCGATCAGCAGTGCTGATACACTTTTTCGAAATCGAACCAAAAGTCAATGCGCCTAATTAAGCTCATGCACTCGTTTGATTCTGTGTTCTATTAATTAAGTAATTAATGATCGACATCATATCTTATTTAATACTCTAGCATTCTTAAACAGTTAATATATCCTTACGAAACATATTATTTTTATATATATATGCCTAGCTAGCTGTCAACTTATTATTTGTACATATATATATACCTTATAGTAAGTGCATATATATATATTATCGATCTGTACGCCAACTTAGTTAATTATTTGTAAATTAAGGTTAGACTGTTCGGCATCTATATATATATATATACGTAGATAGATAGTTTAGTTGAAAAATTAATCTCTTAATTAAATTAGATATTCAAAATAGATCTATACGTCGGATTTATGTAAATATTTAGCTTGATAGTATATTGAAAAATAACATTATATAATTACCATAGATGATCATGTTTTTTTCAAAAATTTCAATTATATATTATTGAGGACAATTAGGAAGTACCTTAGTTAACTATGCATTTAAAATTTTCAATAATGGCTACTAGAGGATATTTTGGAAAAACCTCTATTTTGAACGCTTGTATAGGGTTAAAAAACAAGAGTATTCCCTTGGGATAATAGATTATTTATTTAAATTTAATTTGGTATATATTTGAATTCAAATATAGGGTATTGTGGGAATTAAATCTATTAAAAGCGTTAATCTTTTTGAATGATTCCTAGGATAACATTAATTCTAGATTTTCTTTCAAATTTCATAAATAATTTCAATAAAACGGCAAATGCATAGCCTTCAAAGTTTATTTTCTCTGCAATAAAAATTGTATTTTCCTCGATGTATATGATGTATTACAAAGGTCTAAATCACGTAAATTTTAGTATAACAAGCTCTACAAAGTGTATTTTCAAAAACAGATGGAATATTAATTTTCAGTATACTAATTTTATAAATGGTATACTGATTCTATAAATAATCGTGGATATATAACTAATTAAGTTTGATATATATATCATTTACAGAAATGGTATATCAATTCTGTAAATAATTGTGTGTATAAAACCAATTTCAGCATACCATTTACAAAAACTATGTATTGATTTTGCAAAAATGAATAAAGGTACACAATCGAAAACAATGAAAATGCAAAATGACAGATAATAATTTCAAGTTTGTCATTTTTCTAATGTTTGTACACATAACAAATAGAAATTTAAATTTAAGTATTTATACATATACATAAAGGAAAATGATCAAGTAAAATGACAAAAAATAGTTTCAGTTCTTTCATTTTCCTTGCAATTGAAAGTAATGGAAATTAAAATTTAAGTGTTTATGTACAAAAATTAAGGAAAATGACCTAAGTAAAATGATTGAAATTAATTTTAATTTTGTCATTTTCCTTACATTTGTACATATGGAATTAAAACGATAGTAATTGAAATTTAGGTGTTTATATATGCAAAGGAAAATAGCTAAAGTAAAATGGTAGAAATTAATTTCAATTTTGTCATTTTTTTGGTGTTCGTACATATGACATTGAAATTTAGCTGGTATTTATATAAGCAAAGGAAAATAATTGAAGTAAAATGATAAAAATTAATTTCAATTCAATTTTGTTATATTTTTGATATTTGTGTGTGCGGGAGGAAATGATAAAAATTGAAATTTAAGTGTTTATGCTTGTATACAAGAGAAAATGATCAATCATATTTTTTGAAATTAGTTTTACTTTTTTCATCTTTACATCATTTGTAAAATAACAGAAATCGAAATTTAGGTATTTATGTATGTAAATAAAAATGATCAAAATAAAATGATAGAAATTAATTTTAATTCTATCATATTTTGTGACATTTGTACATGTAATAGAAAATAATAAAAATAAAAATTTATGTGTTATGTACGTAAAAAATGATCAAAATTAAATAACAAAAATTAATTTCAACTTTGTTTATTTTCTTATAATATTTGAACGTGTGGTAGAAAATGTTAGAAATGAAAATTTAAGTAGGTCCTATGTAAAAGAAAACAGGGAATTTTAACTTAAAAGTGTATATATATTAGCCGCCGTTATTATATAAACATGGTTAAAAAAAAACTTTCCTCGATTATTTTAAAAAAAAGTTGACGACGTAACCTGAAGAAACCGAAGGAGGTAAAAATACTAATTCCAAACACAATTAGGTTCTGTACACTTTAAATTTATGAAAAAGAAATTCATGAAAATTTATTTTTTCATTGACACATTTTTTTTTAAAAGTGTTTGTATCGATGTAAAATAATGAAAAATCTAATTCTTAACGTTTTTTAACTAAGACATAACATTTGAACGTTACTTATCTCTGGTTTCCTAGCTATATACTTCTCTTGAGATATAAGAAAAATCCAAATTACGAACATTCAACTGTATTGTTTTATTTTTAAGAATTTTCTCATTTCCCATGTGTGTAAAAAAACCTTTACTTTTATAATTTTCTTTTCAAATCTTGGCATTTTTATTCTCAACCATTCTCGAATCTAAGCATATAACTTTCAAGAGAAAAACATAAGCAAGGATATTTCTTCGTCGGTGGAAAGCATAATGGAGAGCTGAAGGTCGAGCGTGGCGGTCGTCCTTGCGCTCGCCATGCTGAAGCTTGCAAGCATAGTAGAGATTCCTGATTTATTGGGTTGAAGCCAAGGCCTATCGATTTCCTCGGTCCAAGTGAAAGAAATGTCCTCCACTACCACGCACTGCATTTGTCTGAGCTCCTCTCTCCAACACTTTTACGGTAAAGAATGCGGAAAGCTATTTAAATAAATAACAGTCAATTGATTTATCTTATCAGGACACTGTTTTGTGCGTCAAGACAAAAAATACATGTCGTTGCAGCCATCACGCAATTTTCAAGGACCCTGTCCAAATAATTTATGCAGTTTTTAATGTCCTTGTTTGCAAAGAGGACTTGCACAAGTCCTCCATAATCTATTTCAATATCGAACACGTACGTGTGTGTGAGATACCCTCTATATATATATATACATATACAGGTGATTGAGATACTCCAACCAAAAAATTTATGTTATTAATTTTTAGTCTTAACCGTTACAGGGTCATTTGTGTCTTTTCCCTTTTATTTCATTTTGATCTTCACTATCCATGCTCATGTACGGTGGCAATTTAATTTCATATGTAATATTTAAGGCAAAGACCCTTTTAGAGAATGTAACTTTTCGTTTTTTAATCGTCTCTGTCATTATTCCTGTGTGGTTCCTTTTAGGATTTTGTTGCGACTCCTGTGAGATTTAGTTGTGATTCGTGTTTTTTAACATGGTGTCATAGTTAATTAAGTTGATAGATTCGAACTTGAGCTAGTGCAGAAGCTGCCTTGAAATTAGTTAGATATATACTTAAAAAATGATCTTAGACAGGGTGTAACTTTTTACATAAATTCTATAGCTACTTTAACTTACTTTTGTGATGTTGATTAGGCTAGTTGTAAACTTCTCGTAGATCTACTACTGATTTTGTTATATATTTTGGAAATTTCCTTATTTTTTTTAAAACAAAAAAATAATATATTGTCTCTCAATCTTCTGCTAAGCAGAATATTGATCCATGACTAATGCTTCGTGTGAAATCACTTGGTTAACTTATTTATTATCCGATTTAGGTATCAAACAAGAGAGACCAACAAACATGTACTGTGATAATTGCTATTCACCGTATTGCTTCCAATCTTGCATTTCATGAAAGAACAAAGTATATTAAGCTAGATTGTCATATTGTTTGCGAAAAAATTATAACTGGGATGTTGAAAACTAAGTTTGTTTAAAGTGAAGATCAAATAGTATAGATTTGAAGACCAAGTTGGGCACTTACGGTATTGTTTGTGTGCCAACTTGAGGGGGGAGTGTTGGAACATTTTAATTTTTAGTCTTTACTGTTAGAGGGTCATTTGTGTCTTTTCCCTTTTATTTTATTTTGATCTTCACCATCCATACTCATGTACGGTGGTGATTTAATTCCATCTGTAATATTTAGGGCTTTGTTGCAACACGTGTGCGATTCAACTGTGATTCATGCTTTTCAACAAGGGTGAACCTTCGGAATTCAAAAATAGAAACCATAAGGAAAACTTAATTACTAAATTTTGAAAACACCAATGTAATTAATGACTATTGGATCCTACATGTATTATTCAAGGTCCATCTGGAGTTTGGAGGAAACTAAATTTACTGTCGATTCATTGAAGATTTGATATGTTTTCATTAAAGATATTTGATGTAAAGTTGTTGAGTTGTCAGGTTGTTTTAACAAACATTATTATTGTAATATGGATGTAATTAACTACTGTTTTAACTTTAGTAAGGAAAGAGCGCTTCTTTCCTGTTAAGCATCCTGCTAGGGTTGTGGGAGAGAAGGCCACACCACCCATTTTCATTTCTTCGTGCATATTGTGATCTTGTGGAGAGTGAGATAGATCAAGTTTGGTTTAGATCGGACGATTATTACAAAATTAAAGTTTGTCATATCTTAAAATATTGGAAAATGACAATTACCACAATGTTAGAAAAGAAATTTAATTACATGTAAAAATGGCATGCAAATTAAAAATTGCCCCCACCCCAGTATGAGTAAGCTTATAAGGTGCTTGTAACAGATTTAATAATAACAACCAATACCAGCAGAAAATAATGCTTCCAAAAAGAAATTCACAAATTTCAAGTTTTCCTCAAAATTATAATTTATACACATATACATTCATAGGTTCCAATATAAGGTTATGGGAAGGCGTAAATAGTCATTTCATCAGATGCATATATGCAATAATAGTGCATGGAATAGAGAATGCAACATGCCATAATGCCTTTTAACATAACCAAAATCTTGTCACAGTTGACCAATTAAGTATATATGCATGATTTGGTCTATACCGACCTTTAGCATGCATGATTAACTTTTTAATTATCATGGTCAATTAACAATCTCAACCCTAACATGCACCTGGTAGGAATTGTATGTTTGACATATATATCAAATGATGGTATCTGCTGCAGGCATCATCATGAATCAGACGATCGAGATATGCAGCTAGGAATCCCAAAAAGCTAGCTAGCATAATATATGTTATTTGACAAGTAGCTAGTAATATATATTATTATGTGATGGAACCTGAAGTTACTCTCAACTTTGCTTCCAGATGCTCCAAAAGTCTACAATTAATATTCATCTTTACTTTCAGTGCTCGTGGATGACACCATTAATTCATTCATGCGTGCACGAGATTCCTGCACAATATCTCACCGCTTACCACATGCAAGATGACGTATTCATTCCACTTGCTCTGCGAATCATATACCGGCCCGATCGATTAACTAGTGCATGCCACCAGCTAGGTTAACGATTGATTGATTGATTTCTTCCTTCCCGTACCGAATTTATACACACCACTTGTGTGTACCTCGTCATCATAGAATGGTGGGAGCCATATATATATATGATCAGTACAAGGTATAACATATATATAGATGTACATATGACCGGTACGTACATGTATGATAACTTGTGGCATACGTACGTACGTGGCAGGTTTGTGACCATCCGAAGGACTAAATATAATTAGAATCTACTGCACAGATCGAGTGGATCGAGATCGATGGACATGCGCGCGGGCGCACGCCCACATCAACAAGAATCCTTATCGATCGATCACTTGCATCGCGCCCCAGGTAAGCGCACAAAGAGGCAAAACCTCCTCACGCGCGCCTCCACACCTTTCTGTACGTCTTGAGCGTACGTGGTCCTCAAATCTCAATTCCCTGCTTCGATCCGTGCAACTTGCGGGAGCCATCGCATCTATGGGGTTGGATTAATTAAGTCTTCTGTCTTTCCGAGGGAAAGCTGGATTCCCCGCCTCACTGGCACCAGCTAGCTCCCTGCATGCATGGCTTTGTGTGTTTTGACAAAAGAACATGTTCGATCTGGCTCCATCAGCGCGCCGCCTGTACACGCGCAGCAACCGGAGAATCCGTCCTTGAATTAATTGCATGCCAAGAGTGCACCAAGATTACATAATTTGTCATTAATTAGAATCTTCGCCCACTCTAGCTCGAAAGGAATTATGTATATATATATAAGAAAGATTTGCGCATGTCTTCCTAAGGTAAGGAAAATGATAAAATTAAATTGAGTGGCAGAAAATAATAAATCAAATTTCTAGCTATTATGCTAGCTAGCATAATCAATACGTAGAATCAATATATATATATCATGTTAATTTAATTCCTGTATTATTAGAAATTGACTTGTAAGATCGACCAGCTACAATATGATTAATTTCTGTATATATATATATTATCAACTAAAGTACCTCAAAGTTAATGTGATTGAAAAGAAGGCGCGCGCGTGGGGGAAGGAACGATGCATCTCGATCGTTCGTTCGTGATGGATACTGCCGCGGCAGTCGAGGACCGGAAAAGATACGGAAATCCGCAAAAAATATCTGTCATTCGAAGAGGCACGCACGCAAGAACAACATTCTCGAATCTCTTCCCCCTGTCGCGCGCTCTTCTTTATAAAATATATAAACCAACCACGCACGGGTGGCAATAAATACACACACACATATATATATATTGAGATTAATTATTTATTCTCCCGTAACGTGACATCTGTCATGGATTTACCGGTCCCTGCTTCCTTCCATTTTTATTTTTCGCTAAGTTTCACAAGACGGCTTGTTTTAGAGTATGTTCACGAATAATATTTTTAAACTTTGGGAATGGAAAAGAGTTAGAGTTTAAGTTAGTTTCACGAATGGAGTAGAAATTTATGGTAATCTTGGTGATAAAAATTTATATGTTAGAATTTATATAGTAATAATAACATTAAAAATGATTTTGGAAATTCAAAAGGATTGCTCGTGAACGTACTCTTAGTTTATTTACGGTGAAGTAGGTTTAGTATATAGTTACGTATGTTTTGTTTGAAAATAAGATTTACAGATATTTTTATTGTATAAAATATATGTTTTAATAAAAGATGTAATGAAATTAGACTTTTTTACTATAATTGTCAGATAAAAAAATAGAAACAAATTTGTTAAAATCATACCAATCTAAAGATTGTAAACTCTAAGCTAACTTAATATATAAAGTCCACCCCACCCATCAAACTCAAGTCGTTGGATTTGGCCCGTGAGAAGTAAACAAACATACACACACATATAAAATCGGGGTAAGTTCTACAGTGAAACTTGGTAACTCAAAGAGATTAGGTAAGCAAACAATAAAATCATGGTAATCTAATTAAAAATCGTGATAACCCGACTAAGACCTTGGGAGCCTTGTTTGAAAAATGATGATTTCAAATTGAAATAACCCACAATCAAGAGCTTTATCATTGAAATTTTTGTCTTTACCACCGGATTCTCTGATTTTGCATAGCGTTCTTAGCTATTCTCAACCAACATTGCAAGAAAAACCATCTTTTGTAACCGATTTTTCCATCACTAAAGGTATAAAATTCTGTCATTAAAGGTTCTACCTATCCGTCACTATATATAGTGTCGCCACTTTTAATTAGTGACGGATAAGGTATTTAGTGACAGCTTAAATCCATCACTAAATAAGTTTAAAACAAGGCTCAAATATGCAAAACCTAATAGACATGATCCGTGGAAAATTATATATTGTGACGATTACATCCATCACTAAATGACATTAGTGACATAAAAATACAGTCATGTAAGATATTTAGTGATGGAAAAATATGTCTATATCCATAACTTTATAACCGACGAATCTGTCACTAAATACCTTTTGTGACGGATGATAATCTGTCACAATAAACATTCCTCCACTACATCAACGACAATAAACATGTAAAACCTAGAAAGAATTAAAATGAATTAATCAAGAGGCATCCACATTCATAAAATGAATTACTCCACATACATTGACAAACTCCTAGATTCGTTCACATTCACATTCACATTAACCTCCAAAAATATATAACAAGAGTCACATACATAACTGAGCATACATAGAAAGAGTTACATACTATTAATAGTTCAAACTAACTCTAGTATCACAACATTGTCTACATATTTCTAATAATATTCATTACATCCATCATGTTTGAAGCAAAACATTGTATATCAGGTATTGGAATCTGTGAAATGTACCTACAATAATTTTAAATGTAAAAGTATTAGATTCACAATATCATATATGACAAATATAATCTATCAATATAAAATGCATAACACACAATGTCAAGCAATTTAAATTACAATTATAAAATTACATGCAAACGTAATACTTACAAAATTTTGAAGCCAAGCAATATTACTACCAACTACATCTCCTATTGTTGTAAACCTTCCAAAAGACCTAAGTAATGATGTGTCCTTCTTCACTACAATTTTAATTATGACTTCACACCATTTACCTCCTATAGGACTGTCATGAACTAACTTCTCTAGGTCTTCAGTAATAAATAGGTCAATAGCTATGACTTCTAGCTCAATATGGATTGTACATGGATGAAATGACAAAGATCCAATATACATACGAAATGTGCAAAAATACATAACATATTATCCTATAAAATACATATAATTAAGCAATTCTTGTATTAAAATAAAATTATCTGTTGTCGTGTTTGTGGTGAACTCATATGGCTTGATGACGGTGAACAAAATGGTGTTTGTAGAATGCCCATTGACGGGACAAGCTATAATATAAAAATAAATACCAATATATTTATAACATTATCAAAAAATATATGTACTATGTATATCAAGTTAAAATCATATGAAGTGCGCTAAATAAGTACTTGTAATAAAATATCTTTCATCCTAATCAATTTTGCTTGGATTGATGACACTTGATCTTCTAGACTTATGTCACTTGAATCATTTGATGATTTATCAAAATATTCACTTCCAGATGCTCAACTTTGCTTAAAAGATGGTGACCAATAATCAATGGGACGGGGGCCTAATCCTAAGCCTCGTATACGTCCACGTTGTTCCTTGCCAAGAACCTAACCTAATATATCATGTGCACTAAGCACATCTTTAGTACTATTTCTTTGTGACTGTTGTGTGTGCCTTATTTCTTGTATTTGTTTCTTTTTCATAAAAAAAATGAAGTCATTCTTAACACATGTCTACAATGAATCTGCAATTATATGTAAGTCAAAGTAAGAGTCTTATCAAAATTTGTGTGGCCTTAGCATCAACCATACTACCATCTTTACATCTTCTACTAATTACGTACATATCAGTTCTAGTTGGCTTTGTCCTTGTTTCTTTTTTTTGCACGTAAATATGTCTATAAATACGTATGTTTTATGTAATACTAATATGTAAATAATTTCATACACCATACTCACATATGCATTGGTAACTTGGGCAATACTGCGTTGCCCTAGACTATGATTTGAAGTCAATTGTAATTGATTTTGTACATTTCGAGTGCTGTGCCCTTGTAAAATAATATTAACATGATAATAACATTTTGATCAAGAACAATTCGAGCTTAACAATGAAAAAAAAATACAACTCATACATTTCCAAACTATAATTGTTTGATAAATACCTTGAAATTATCTTATGCCCAATGTTCCACTAAATGCTACCATTGCTTAAGAATGACTTGATTTTTCAGCTCAATTGGAAATTCCTCACAACAACCGTGTTTGGTGTAAATAACATGCAGACGATACTTCCAAAACCTCCAGTCTCGGTTGATCCTTTGAAGTAACCAGTTCTTCATGCCTATTGTGTTTGGGATATCAAAATGCTCCTACCAAGATTTACATATATACATTAATTCATGGAAGTTAACAAAAATAATTAATTTAGGGAATTGTGATAAGAGTTTACCTCAATTTTACGTATGACATCATCTTTGTTAGTTTGTCGAATAAGATGCCACGTCTTTACATCAATGGAGAATACATGTCCATTCTTTGCCAGCTTCCCACAAAATTGTGAAATAGCATTTGTACATTCCCTAATAGGTTGGTTGTATTCATTGACCTGTATTCGCAATTGTTATACAGATGTCAATTTTACTACTTTTGCAAGTAGGGTTGGTTCTCTTTTTCTTTTGACTTGCTTTACTGTTAGAGTCTGCATGTTGACATCTAGTGCCTCGTTGGAAAGACCAGATGTCTAGCCAACCTCTAAGTAAGGTGGCTGAGAAGGAGTTTCCTCATATGGTACTCCTAATGTGTCTGTAAGCGTAACTTCTGAATGTTGATAAAAATATGGTAGAGATGATTTTGGACTTATGGTTTCATCCGAACTATTAACATTTGAGGTTACAATATTCGTATGGGCCAATACTTTCCTTCTTCGATACATACTACATGGATCAGAGATATAAAAATAAAAAGTGCAAAAAAATCCTTAAAGTATAAAATATTAAAGTGCATAAATATCGTAGTATAAAAAGTATAATTAGAAAAAATATAGGAGAAATTCATACATGTTAATTTCAAGAGAAATATTAACAGGATAGTTATAGAAGTTAAACATACATGTCATTTGTATATTACATTTTTTCTCATGTTTCACTGATATACATATCGAGGATGTGCTTTTACAACTACATGCAATCTCTTTTCGTTTGGATTGGGAACGTAAAATACTTGTTTAACTTGCAATGCTAATACAAAAAGATCGTCATGTCGGCAACAATCCAAATTAACTAATTTGAAGTTGAATTCATCTTGTTTTACAGTACAATTCCCTATTGAGTAATCCACACAATCACACTTGAAGAGCAACACCCCCTTGTCTATCGTGTAGTTCAACACTATGATATCATCAATGATACCATAATAAGTAACATCACCAATTATAATAAGTGACTTGTATAACAATTTATATACCTTGGCTTCTGAATCTAACTTTTGTCCATTGAAAATTACAAAAAAAGGAATAACTTCCCTTATGTATAATCCGACACTAAATCATTGAAAATAACACATTAAAAAAATGATAACTATGTTTTTAATCTCATATGAAAATTCTTTAAACTTTAAAAGTTTCAAAAGAAAGCCAACTCAACAAGCAATACTAGAAAAATCATAAAGGAGTTTGTCAAAACATGACATAAACCAGAAACAATTTTCTCAATTTTCAAGGAAAAAGTTTTCCTGATTCATAAACCCCCCTCCCCTTGCCTTGCCATAGTTTACCATTTAGTTTTTCCCATTATTAATTGGATATATTGACTTCTCTTGGTTCCGTATGGACTGTTTCTCATGCATTGTTGTTAATTGTAAGAGGTCAAAACATGTTAGCCTATTTTTGGGTTTAGGTTAAAGGTTTTCAAGCCATTTAACCCTACCACTTACCCCAAGTTGCAAGTTAACCCAAGTAGTTTATAATATTTTATTGTAATTAAACAGAAAATATCTATTAAACTTACAAACATAAATATTTTTATCTTAATTAATTAATTAGATGTTGATTTATTTCATCAAAAAATTGTAGATTTATATTTATTAGAAATGTAAAAGTTTATGGAATGTTATGAAACATGATTAGATGAAGAGGGTGCATGTAATTATGCCATTAACATTGTGTAAAAATTATATGAATTTTATGTATAGATTTTTATTGCTTTTTAGATTAAAAATAATCGATCCGTTTTACCCTATTAATCCTATTAATCGATCTGGCCTAATCCATTTTATCTTAACTCATTAAGATATATTAAATCCCTTTGATTATGGATTAATTGTCCCTTAACTCAACCCAGCTTTGTCTAATTAATTGACAGTCCTAAATGTTCTATGTACATCAACAATGGATCGAACTAGACCTAAAACATGACTATATATATATGGAACTAACATATAAGTATATATATACATAGTTACATATCTCTATAATCTTAAAAATACCTTCTAAATTTTAAAAAATAAAAGGAAAATCGAAACCCTATAATATTTGCATATATGCATGCAAATATAAGTTGATGATGAATTTACCTTGTAATAATAGAGCTAGGATGATGATGAATTTACCTTGTAATAATAGAGCTAGGTTGATGATGAATTTACCTTGTAATAATAAAGCTAGGTTGATGATGAATTAAACTATAATTAACCTAAACAAACATGCATATATGCATAAGTATTTATCTTAATCATATATGATCAATTTATTTGATTATTCAGGTGTCCAGCTGGTTCATAAACGCAATGGTGAGGCTGTGGAAGCCGACGGTGGAAGAAATGTACTTGGAGGAGACGAAGGAACAAGAGGGTGATCAACATTAAGAATGAAGAACAATCAACATTAAAGGATATTGGAAAAAGTAGAGTATGACTTGGAAATAATGCACATATTCAAAATGACACCATATACTCTAAAAGTCATCACAAAAATAACTAAAAATTGAAAACGGGGGATTTCACCTGGAAAAAGGGGTGGATCGACGATGTGAGGAGGCAAACGGCAACGACAGAGCAACAGACGAGCTTTGATGGAACGGCGAACGACAGATGAAGGATGACCGCAGGAGGAGAAGATACAATGGCGGAAGGGTGCTGCACGATTTGGGGATGATAGGGTTTTACAAAAACCCTCTTGTATTTTTTGTGACAAATTCAATAATGTATCTGTTACAAAAATGACTTTTCTTTTAGTGACAGATTTTACGCCTTTTAGTGACAAATTATTAAAAGTCTGTCACTAAATGTCAACAAAATTGTGATAGATTCAATAATGTATCCGTTACAAAAAAATGACTTTTCTTGTAGTGCACAGAACCCAATTTGTTGAGCTTGTGTGCGTTGTATTTTGTGAAAAATCTAATGATATATCAGCCTATTTATCGAGTTAACTGTTTTAATCATTTTTATGTCAAAATTTCCAACTTTGTCATCAAATTCTCTAATTTTGCATTTCGTTACTTTTTCCTTCTGTTTTATTTTTTGTCTTGTCATTTTAACATTTTGCTGTTTAGAATTATTAATTAACTATTTTTAAATTAAATTTTTAATAGAACATATCAAAAAAAGCAACGATCAAAAATTCGAAGAACTAGTCTAGATCACATCGCTGGGTTCTTCAATTTTGTATTTCCAACATTTTAGTAAATATGATTTTTTTTGATAAAATAATGGATACGATTTTTGGACTATCGATCGTAATCTGGACGGATGCTTGCAATTAGAAGTGTCTACAGACCTCACGCTCTCACGTATGTATATATATATATATGGGAAAAAATGGCTCTGTAGCCACCTATAGAAGTCGTTTCTGTGGGTGACCATTGGATGGATGGTTGACAGTGGAGATGAGTGACGGGAAAATGAGAGAGAGTGTGAAAAAAAAACTCCCACTATTGTCATCCGCGTAAAAGGCCTGTGACTCATCTTCCCAAAGTAGCCCTTTTATTTTAGCACGAAAAGAATATCGCATTTCCCCAGTTCAACAGCAGTTGTCACCCAGGCAGAACTTCCACCAGAACTTGACGTTCTACAATGGAAGTGCCGTTATTTCCACTTTCGTTTATTTAGGCTAGCCATAGAGTAAAGTTCATAATGTTACGGTTGGCCGTAGAGTAAAGCTTGTAACGTTACGGGCTGGACATAGAGTAAAGTTTGTAGCGTTACGGTCAGCTATAGGGTAAAACTCGTTATCACCCCTCACTCAACTGAGTTTGGATTTCGGGTAAGCACAAGGCAACCGGCCTACAAGCCGGTACACGCCCCCGACTCCCTCCTGGGCGGTAAAATTCCTTATCACCCCACTCAGCCGAGTCTGGGTTCCAAGTAAGCACACTGTAGCTGGCCCGCAAGTCGATACACGCCCTCGGCTGCCAGTTCGTCGGCTCCCTCCTAAGCGATAAAACTCCTTATCACCCCCACTCAACCGTTAAATCCATTTATATAGTCTTAGGTCTTTTAACATAAATATCCGAAGGATATCTAGAGTTATACCCTTAAAATGCCTAAGTACTATTCACAACTTAAAAATTGAATTTCTCGTGTTTAACTTAAAAATCTCACGTGTCTTGCTAAAACACTAATCATTTATGCTTAAAGTTATGGTTCTTTAGTTAAAACACTGACACTGTTCACATGTGCACTTTAAAATGTACACGCCTGACTTAAAAAATCACTTGTTCATGTTAAAACGTCCATCTTTTAATACAATCATCCAGTCTTTTAATACAAAATGCCAAATCTTTCATCACATGTGAACTTAAACTTTCATGTGATGAAAGATTGTAGGATATAGCTTGTGAACTTAAAGTTAAACGTTGATATTTCATATTCCTATCACATATGTTTGCAAGATTGTAAGATATAACTTAATTAATGTTTAATCATAATTTGATGGTAATTTAAAAGTTGTAATTATATTTGCTAATTATCGATTTAGTTATTAATTGAATATAACTGGAAATATTGAACTTAATGCTAAATTATTTAACACTTAAATGTTCGATTCAAGTTAAGTGTTTCAAGTTAGTGGATTAAGTATATTTAATATTTAGAACACTTCAGCTTGATATTTGAAGAAGTATAGTTAGTTAAATAAGTGTTAGATATGAATATAGTTCGTAAAATATCACGGTAAAATGTCACGTGAAATTTTAAGTTCACACGTAATGAGAGAATCGGCATTTTGTGTTAAAAGACTGGACGATTATATTAAAAGACCAGTGTTTTAACATTAACATGTGATTTTTTAAGTTAGGTACGTGCGTTTTAAAGTTAAGTCGTAAAGTAAATGTCTTTACTTTACGGTATCCCGTAAAGTAAAGTCTTTCTTTTCAAATATTTCCAATAATGTTAAAATATTAAATACCTAATCTTAAAAAATTAAATCACTTATTTGAAAATCTTAAATACCTTATTATACTTAATTGAAATTAAAAATAATGACACGTGGAAAATAATCGATTGAAGAGAACATGAAAATGTTAAATACTTTATTTTACTTAAATTTATGACTTAATATTTAATCAAAATCTTTTTTAATTCAAAATTAATTAATTAAAAATCAAATCCACCCTAATATTTTCATTAAGGATTTTACAAATTATAAGAATATTTCACAAATAAATTGAAGATAGATTTAATAATTAAATCAATTA
>JAMKPZ010007097.1:0-11195 GCA_024699675.1 Amphibolis antarctica
TTTTTTTTTTACAGGTTTGTGATGGATTTTTAGGTAGGGAGAACGAGAACCTGCACAACCCAATGGCAGAAGGGAAGGGAGGAGGCCATTGAGGGAATCAATTAATGGTGGGGGAATGGAAAAAAGAAGAGATTTGCACAGGTGGTGAATTGGTAAAGAAACTATTTTATTTCATTTCTTCCGAGTAACGACAGTAGCCTGAACCACTAGAACACCCTAATGTCTTCCCTCACATCAATATCCTTTCACAATATTCATCCATCAATTTTCTTCTTTTACATCCTTTTTCCTATCCACTAAAATTTAATTTATAAACATCCTTACCCTAATGTCCCCATTTGTTTTTTCTATGATCACAGTATAATCATTAAGTAGGTTACAATGCATTTTTCTTGCACCATAAGTTATACCATGGTCTAATAAGTTATTAGTCATTTTGGAGTTGTTTGTTGTAAAGTAAAATTCAAATAACTTACAATTCTCTAATTTTATAAAATAAATTTCTTATGACCGAGGTTTGGAAATTTTGGAAAATGAAAATTTTGAAAAAATTTTAAATTTTCACGTATCATTTTACTTTTTGCAACTATTAGTCACAAAGAAAATGTAAAATTATATTTAAAATGTTAAAATATAAAATATTTATAAATTTTTTAAAATTAATTTTTTAGAATTAACATGCACAAACAATCCTAAAAAAATGCCTCTTTTTTTTTTTTCCAAAATCTCTATTTCTTAGATTTCTGACATGCATAAATTGACTCTAAATCTATATTTGTTTTCAACTTTATTTACCATGTAATCAATTCTACGTAAATTTTCATACAACATCAATATTACGTAAACTCTTAAACATAAAATTCTAACACATTGCTTAATTTTATTTATTTCGTTACTTTCAATTCTAACCTTGCAAAATTAACTCCATGAAAAATAAAATTAAAACAAGTGTATCCTGATACAAGATGTTGTAGATTTTTTTTAAAATATATATATATATATATATATATTGTCGATATACTTAGAATTTTCCTTGGAAAATAGATTTCAACAAAAGGCCTAGTATGGTAATTTGCATGCAAATATTATTGAAGAGAAATTATGGAACAAGAACTTTATAAGCGAAACGACGAGCGGGTAAAAGCTTAAAATAATTTCCAGGTATTTTTCTTGAATTCTTGACCACATATTCTCATAAAATTAAGAAATAAATCCTGTACCTATTGAATTACAATATCATCTTATGTATATTCGAAAATATAATTAAGAAAAATTACTAGAATTAAGAAGAAACGTGAACTATCACCTCACTTACCCTAACTTCATTATCAAACATAAGCATGGTCTGTTGACACAATTTTATTTGAATCATGTCAATCAATAGTTTGATTTGTCCATTATGGTCGACTCATGCTTACATGTATGTATCATGTATACATGTATGTATCTATATATGTATACGTATAAAAGATTATACTTTAAATTAACTAATTATTTACTTATATATAAGATTTTAAAATCATAAAAAATAAAGAACACCTTTAATAAAAGTTTCCTAAATAAACATACCTCCAGAAACACTTTCTATTTTTGTTTTTTCATTTCTAATTTCAGTAGTACCTGTCAAAAGTATATTTCCTGTGATGACTCCAATGATAAATTATATGGACATGTATGATTTTTTGCAATTACATCTACGATGAAATGTCAAAAAAAAATCCACTTCCATCATAAAATTTTCTTGCTTTCTATCGTTAACTAATTTTATCTGTTCAGTAACATACTTAAACTCAGAAACCAAACAAAAAATAAAAACAAGCATACCTTATGTTTGGAAAGAAATTCTAAATCATAAATCATAAAATTTAAATCTTAATTCTAATAATTTTTTAATTATTATTATTATTCTAGCATATACATCAAATTTGATTTTAATATATCATTTTGTCATATTAGTCATATGAATCGTACAGTAACCTAATAAAAATAATATAGATCTAAGAAACGACAGAAGAGCATGTTATTAAGAAAGGAATGCTTATGTTTAACGCTTGTTGGACAAGGGAAACATTATTGATTGATATTATTAACATATAAATCGATCATTAACCATTAAACTGATATCCTACAAGTTAAAAGATCCATTATTAAACTAATGGTCATAAGTTCAAAATTTCAGTAGAATTATCGTCAAAAGTAATATTTTTCAAAAAAACGTATAAATTGGTCATTAAAGTTACGTTGATGTATTAAATCTTATTCATATTTATTTATTTACCATCGTATTAACCATACAACAATTTTGAATATAGATATTCATTAAAAAGCAAGAATTTGAATTTTAGGGGATTTGTATCTCTTAGAAATTTTGAAAAAAAAATTAATTTTCTTTTTTGATTTTTAGGTATTTGTACATCTTAGAAAATTTGTAAAAATTTTAAATTTTTCTATCACCGTAAGTTTAGATTTTTTCGGTTATTCTCACCTATCGAGTCAAAGAAATTATTATAATTGATGAAAATTTTTATCATAATGTACTTTCTTGACCTTGCATGTATTGTCTAACACTTTCGATTATTGTTAAACACGTGGTTACGTAGAAAATATGAAATTATGTTTAAAATTTTAAAATATAGAATATTTATAATTTTTATAAAATTAATTGTTTAAAATTTATGTAACGTGTATAAACAGTTATAAATGTTTTTCTATTTTCTAATTTTTATTTTTATTTTTAAAATTTTCAATATATACAAATAAACTCTTAAATCTGACCCAACGGTAGAACCTGACCGAAAAGAAGTTGGAGGAATTTTTTTAAAAGAAAAAAAAGGGGGAAATTTCTCGTAAGAATATGTCTTCACGGAGAAATAAAATTTTCTTTTGATGGAAAGATCAAAGATGTCGACGTTACGTACAAAATGGATATGTAATGTAATGTAATGCAACCACTGATGCACCATGGAAAAATTTTCGTCTCGGCCAATCCGATCACGTGACTAGAAAGCGATGAGATTTGGGCAACGCACACGATAAAGCAGGCCGCCGTGCCCACCTCACATCACTCCCATGCTAACCTGATATTCTACCGTATATGTATTCTTTTCAGCCTCATTTGGAAATATTCCGATTCCTGCGTTTTTATTTTTTATAAATTTGTATATATTATTATTATATAAATTTTTAAATATAAATTCACATTATACAATATTCTGTAAAAATTTAATTTAATTTATTTTATTACTCTTAACTTTAATTCTTTGTAATTTTTTAACTAGAATGTCTGGTTATCAAACAAAAGTTAAGCATTTAAAAATCTGAACTAAAAAGATTAAAAATTCTATAATTAAGAGTAAATAAGAACGTGATTTTTTAATTAAATATTCAATTTTAAAACATATAGTTATTATTATTATAAGATAAATAATAGACCGTCAAAGTTCCGGTGGTTGTAAAATTTAAAAAAAAAAATTAAAAAAACTTCAAATTCAAATCTTCTCCGAAGTAAAAACTTCTAATATTACCTGTAAAAAGGAAGAAAAGATAAATGATGATGTGAATGGGAAGCAGGTGGGCGTTGTCAAAGTCAAGGGCTCGAGGGTGGGCACACCATGGGAAATCACACCCCCATCATGCCTTTCTCGGAACAAGCTCACCCTTTTTTCATCCCCCCTCCCCACCCCGGGCACCACCACGTTCTTCTCGCTTTTGTTTATAGCTGTGCGCTGTGCGATGTGCGTCGTCACGTTCGCCGATCATAAATTGCTCTGGTGGCCATCAAGCGTTCTACGCCACACACACGCACTCCGGCTCCGGGCGGACCGGGCGAGGCGAGGGTCTGCAATTGCAAAAAAAGAAAAATAAAAATCGTACTAATTTTAGTAAGATAAGATGGATTAAAAGATTTCCGGGATCCGAATATCTTTCGGCATCCCTCGTCGCCCGACTCCACACGACTCCGTCGCTTCTCCCTCGTCGCAAGTAAGCAAGTAATATATGGGTGTATTTGTTTAAATTTTAAAATACAGTTATTAACTTTTGAAATAATACTATATTATAGTAGTACTTTGAAAGAATCAATAGTTCAGGAATTATATTTATTTGTTAAAATGATATTTTTTAAAAACTTTTTAAAAATTTTAATTTTACTAATTTTTTTATAAATGTTACTGATAATATTTTAATAATATGTTTTATTAAAAATGTTTTTATAAATAAATAAAAATATTTGTAAAATTTTAATTTTATAATGTTAACAATATTTATTTACTATAAATTTTTTACTAATGCTAAATTTTAACATACAATATCAGATTAAGTTTAAAATTTATATTTTTTATATTAATATAATTTTCAGAAAGTCTTTTTTTGACAATTTCAATAAAAATATCTATTTTTATTACACCATTACTTAAAATACATACTTCACGTAATACAAATCTTACAAATTTTATTTTCGAATAATTCTTTCTTTTGCAATTGTAATTTTACGACGTGATGACAATAAATGTCTCGTATATTATTTTTTAAAATACGTGCATGCGATCGATTACAAAATTTTATTCCAGTCTACCTTTTTCATTTTTTTCCCCATTTTTATTATGGTATTGCTTGTACGTTATTTCCACCTCGACATTTTTCTTTCCTCGGTAATTTTACATCTACTTCTCCGCTTTCTTTTTTTTCTATTCCGTTTTTTTTTAATAGAACCTGCTTGTGTCGTGCTTGGGGCTCGACTTTTGCTGGTACCGTTCAAGAACGAACGGACGGACGGGAGAAGAAACATGATTTGCACGAATTGTTTTTTATTAAAAAAAACAGCAATTTCAAATTCTACGTGCGTAGAGATTCCAAGAAGAGGGCCGAGGACTGGACCCAAGTGGCCGCCCCATCGGCCTACGGCAGCCGACAAATACGTACGTATGAAATAAAACTTTGGGTGTATTTATTTTGACTTTAAAATATAATTTTTAATTATTAAAGTAATATTAGATAACATTTTAAAAGGTTGAAAAAATAAAGTATTTTTCGAGAGTTAGGTTTGTTCATTGAAGTAATAATTTTTATACAATTTTAATTTTACTTGTCAAGGATCTATTTTTTTTAAAATGTGATGAATTATTATTTATTATCAGTGATGATATTTTATTTTTATAAATGATTCTTTATTATAAAGGACATTTTAAATGATGAATTTAAAATGTATAAGTAAAATACATTTTCAGATAAAAAAAACAAAAGGGTTGCAAGAAACTTTGAAAAAGTAACTCTTAATTTGGGAAAAAATAAAGAATTGATAAGTTGAGAGTTTTATTTGGCGTTTAGTATATTTAAATTAAATCAACACAGTAGTGAACTTACTTAAAGCTGCCAAAAAAAACAAACAGTTAAGAAAGGGAGAGATAACTACGTAATAAAAAGAAAAATGATAGAAGTCAAAAGTTATTATAAAAAAATTAGAAAGAAAACCTGACTATTTAATTGATGTCAACAGTATCATCAAAGTATTCTTTATAGGTAATTATAGGAGATGAGGACAAAAAAAGTATTCACTGAAAAGTCTTGCATCAAGTGCGAGACATTTATAGCAGAATCATTGTTATGGATGAGTGATTCTAACTAAAAAAAGGGAAAACAGAAGATAATATCAAGTAAATATCTTAAAACGATTTTAAAAAAATGTAATGATTTTTAGACAGCCAAATGGTCCTCCAAAAAGTGAAAGAATACATTTAATATTAGAAGGAGGGAGGTTGAGATTGAAAAATTTGCTTGGGAAGGAGAGGATGCTAGGAAAATCAACTGAGAATATTAGTCTGAGATTGAGGGCAAAGTGAGATTAAAAAAAAGACAATTAAAGAAAAGATGATTAGATGTCTGAAGACAAAGGTGGTAAAGAATAGTGGAGTCATGCCGGCCAACATCGTTTAGCAAGATTGGACTTGATAAAAATATTGTTGCGAGTAAGAAAAGAAATTGATTTTTGAAGAAATCTTACATTTTCAAACGCACCGTTTCAACGAAATAATTGTGCAATTTCTTTAAATAATCCACCGACAATAACGACAACAATCGTCCACAGAAATGATGTGGGTTCAAATCAGGGGGGAACTTAAAACGATCAAAGCCGGTTCATTGGAAAATATGATGTGCATTAATAGAAGAATCGATTATCACGAGGCACAGCAGATGGCAGACCAAACCACGCTTTTGCCATGGGATGACGGCACGCAAGGAAACGGGTCCCGTTTCGCCTTGCCGGCCGTCCACGGCTGCTTGTCCTCAAGCATGCTTTTTGTTGCATCCGTCGGTTGCCACCGTCGATCGTCGTCGACATTGATTAAGCTACCTTTGTCATCTACCGTTGGGCCGCGAAGATCCTCGCATCCTCATCTGCTCTCAACCTCGTTCACATTCGGGGCTCGTTCCGACTCTGTGGTGATACAAATTTCTAAATCCTAGCTCTTTTCCCTTGTTAGAATTAATGTTCGTGTCATACGATCAAATACCTCACGGGCAGGGCTTTTCAGTTTCACCTCTTGTTTATTATTATTTTTTTAATGTTAATCAGCTATTAAGCTGTAGCGCGCGTTATACACTACGTGCGTTCACACCATCAAACATCGACATATATATAATTTATCAAACTGTATGATTATAAAAATGTATGGTACATATAACAGTGGCATACACCGAGGAGGAGGGTCGTGCTCTGCGTGTGCAGGACGCCAAGGAAGGGAGGTGAAGGTAAAGGAGACAATTAAATTGTGTTTAATTAGGTTAATATAATTTAATATAATCAAATCATATCACAAAACATGATTTGATGGATCATATTGCATTTTTGTGTCATATCGGCATGATTTTCTTTTAGTACAGCACAACACGAAAATAAGTTTATATTTTTTAATATAATTTTATTAAGTTGTATACATTATATATAAATTTATAATTTGAATTTGTTAATAGATAATACATAGTTATGAGTTTGAATCTTATTTTTAAGTATTTTTTTAATAAAATAAAAAATAATTAAAAATTAAATCATATTTGATTAGCATAATCGATACAAACCTAAATGGATCTTACTTGAGCTATCGATCAAGAAGGTAAACATAGATTAACTCGACACTACAAAAAAGAGAGATTATGATGATAGAGAAGTAAGAGAGTGAAAGATTATTTATTATTCTGTATCTTAGAAGATTAGGTTATTAAATTTAATATAATTATCATTAAAATAATATATTGAGAGATATTTTACAAAACATTATGTCATTAGGTTCAAAATATTTCACGATGATAACATTAATAATATTTTTTCACTAAAATATTCCCAGTAGCGTCACTACACTATCAATATTATTATCATTTTATTTTAGCAATTAAACATAATAATATAATTAGTTAATTTACGTATAATCCACCGTGTATTAAATTTTATATTAATTTGTATTATATTTATCGTTTCTACAAATAAATAGTCAAGATTCGTAACAAAAGCGTTAAATTGTAATACCTTTATATTAATATCAATATCTATTTAATTCAAGCAAAACTTTTTATGATATATTTATAAACATTTAATAATAAAATTTAAGCTGTTATTTCATTATTTTAAATATTTATAAAAAAATAAGATATCACTGAAAAATACCGAAATCCTTCATCTACTTATTATTATTATTATTTTCCCGTCTGGAGATTCCTTCAAAAATCGTCTGAACACACCACGGGCGCTACTTACCAAACCCTGCCGTTCTACGGGATTCACCATCGACGAAAAAGAAGAAAGTCCCGAGTTCTGCAACAGTCATGGCGAGGAAGAGCGCATCAGCAGGTGCAGCCGGCAGAGATCCATCGACATTTCTCCAACGCATCGGTTGCGACTTCCGCGTCCTCTGTTTTTCTACTGTTCGTTCTGTTGCTTCCTGTTCTCTGAAACCGAAGGCAATTTGCTGCAGGCTGGGATTTACTTCTGGGATCGATTGCGGCTTTCTACGTCATTGCGGTGCCGTACACTAAGGTGGAGGAGAGTTTCAACGTCCAGGTGCTACGCGTCTGAGATTTTTGAATTCATGGTTTATTTCTGTGTCATGATTGGTCACACCTGGACTTGTTCTTATATACGCACTTTAGATTGATTAGGTATAGATATTGGTTGTTTGAGCGTCTCATCTCCACTACTACCTATTCACTACTCAATAGGAGGCAATTTGAATTATTTTTTCTGACGTACGTAATTTTAGATTGAGATAATTTTAAGAGGAAGAAATGGGCGGGTAAAAACAAAATCATTCCACTTGCAGAGGAAGATTCTCACCACATATTTTCTGATGGGGGGCTACCTAGATTTGAAAGCTTGTAGCCAAAGCTGGAATTGCTTGAGGTCTAGGATGATATCTTTGCTTTTAAGTTCTGCTTGAGTTCACCGCTCCCTTCTCCACTTGCTGCTTTCTGGTTTATCATAATCATTGTATTTAAATACATGCAATTATTTATTGAATTTTGTCGGAACTCCGTAGGCATGATGGCATCACAAAACGAAATAAGGCAAATGAGAGTAGGAAATATAATATTTCAAATATAGTGATTTTGGTTTACACAAAAATCGCTATTCTATCACTCCCTCCTCCGTCAAGCCTGTAATGATTTTACATGACCTGTAAAATCACTATTCTATTGTCAAAACCTATACATGACCTATTATCAAGCCTATATATGATCACCAAATCCCAGATAAAACGACCAAAAGTAAGGGGGCATGATCAAGGTGATGGTCAGGAAAGGGGGGTTGATGGACCATTGAGTTTGAAGTGGTCAATGAAAGAGGGAGAATATGCTTACGGTTTTTGCACTCGGTATGGTTTATCTGGCTTAATGAAAGATCCAGATAAGGCCTATGCTGTGATTTCTGTTGAAAAAAGTAAAACAAATTAATCACCCGATAGGTCATTTTGGAATCCTCCACTTGTCTAATCAAAATTTTAGTAATTTGAAAATGCACACTATATGGGTCTAAGATTTTTTAAAATAGGTTTTTATAGTTTAAACACTGTTTTCTTGAAAAAAAACTGTATAAGATGAAAATAAATAAACACTGTGTTATCAAGTTAGTTGAATAAAAACAATTATAATCAAATCATATTTAATGTAACTAAAAAACACATGTTTGATATGTGTCATCAACACATAATCACTTCACTTCACTGAAACTAAATTTAAAATATAATTATCCTTCTAAATAACAAAGTAAGTACTTAAATAATGAAAATATGTCAATGAAGACAACATTAAAAGCAAACAATCACCAACGAAATCTTAAACTGATGAAGAAATAAAGTTTAAAGTCCAGGTTCAAAAGGTGATTTTTTTCAAGATCATATCATAATTGTACAAAAGTGAAAACCCAATGAATTAGGCTTAGGGATGATCTTATCCAAGGTTTAGGGAGGGTCCTATTGTGCATGGTCTTATCCAAGGAATTCAACTTCAATTTTGCATTGGACTTCAGAAAGTTAAAAAATGACGTGTTTGTAAAATTTCATAATGTCAATGTTATGTTGGTGGAAACATGGTAAATCAATTTCTTTTTGGTTGCAACTTGTTTTAGGTTTCTCATCCTTTTCTATAGATGTCAATATTGCACACATATTTTATGAAAATTAACATTTTTCACAAATTTTTTGCACAAATCTTTGCTGAAAATTTATTCTTATTATAACCTGTAAGGCAATGCACGATCTTCTGTACCATCATCATCACCTTGAAAAGGTATGCAAGTTGTGATTTGTTATATGCCTTAACTCCTTTACTAAGTTATTTGACAATATTATCTCTGTCTGCAGTATGATCATTTTGATTTTCCTGGGGTTGTTCCTCGTACTTTCATGGGTATGCATTCAAGATCTCTGCACATAAAATATGAGAATGGGATTGCATTTATTGTTGATTTAATTTTTTTTGTTAGACTCAAGGCAATCTATAGGCTAACCATATTTGAATCTTGGAGTTAACTTTTGTCTCTGGTGTACTGAATCTCTAAGACAATATTTTTTTTTAAGTATTATTGTAAATATGTGGTCTGACAGGTCCCTTATTATGATTCTTCAAGGTATTCTGTTTGTCTTCTGGATTAGATGGAAATCTTATTTAATTGGTTCTCTTGCAGGTTCCCTTATTGTGTCAGTACTGGCTTCTCCTATTGTCTTAGTGATTCGGTTCTTAGAATTACCAAAGCTATATGCACTTCTTGCAGGTCAGTCTATATATAAAACTGATAAAGTCGATGTTGCATGCTTTGGCCAAATAATCCCTCTAAACTGTAACAAAATGAAAACTCATATATTTATGCTTTGAGGGTGTCAACATCCATTTGTAAAACATTAAATTTTTTTCTTACCAGCATACTTCATTTTGAACTAATATAATTTCATTTGGTTTACATTTTTAGCTGATATTCTATTACTTTGATGACCTTCAATCGCTTTCTGTCAAAATATGGCTATATTTTTGCGTGTATAACTGTGTATACAAATTGTAAGAAGATATCTAAACTCCCTATATATTTTTGGTATTAAATGACTTTCTTAGTGGCAAGCGAGTCTACTACTATTGTATATTTTATTCCTACAATAAGTTCTTTATGTTTAATGTTCTGATTCTTCTTTGTCTCAGTAAGACTGGTGTTGGGAGGCATTGTATTATCAACACTAAGTTTCTTCCGCAAACAGGTATTTTTTTATTATCTTGTGGTAGTGAATTACTCCCCTACATAGTGGGATTAAGGCATGGGTTGTATTATAGATTTTCTTTAAGTTCTGTTTGCTGCTATGCATTCTTGTTCATGGCTAGCTTATTTTGTTCCATATATTTACATCAAAAGTTTGTTAGTTTTTTAAGGAGAATATCATAGCTTTATTCCCTTCTCCAATATCTGTATAAAGTATTTGTATCAATTATCAAAGATTTTTTTTTCCCTCAACCCACTACTAATATAAAAACTATTCAAAAACACTGATAACCTAAAGCCTTAACCAATAAAGACAATACCTTTTTGTTCTGTTTAATATTTAGGTTATGTTTGTTTTTAAGGGGATCCAAATATGTTTAGTTTCCAATTTACTATTGTAAGTTTGGGTTCCTAACACACGTAACCCTGTAAATGATATTGCATGACCTCTCATGATTGACTG
>JAMKPZ010007098.1:0-12327 GCA_024699675.1 Amphibolis antarctica
TTCTTCTACGCTACTTGTCAGTGCAATCTTTCTAGCTGCAAAAATGAGATGTTTCGATGGAAATTGACTTGGAGTTGGTAAATCAGTTCAAACTGAAAAGTTTATTCTTCTACGCTACTTGTCAGTGCAATCTTTCTAGCTGCAAAAATGAGATGTTTCGATGGAAATTGACTTGGAGTTGGTAAATCAGTTCAAACTGAAAAGTTTATTCTTCTACGCTACTTGTCAGTGCAATCTTTCTAGCTGCAAAAATGAGATGTTTCGATGGAAATTGACTTGGAGTTGGTAAATCAGTTCAAACTGAAAAGTTTATTCTTCTACGCTACTTGTCAGTGCAATCTTTCTAGCTGCAAAAATGAGATGTTTCGATGGAAATTGACTTGGAGTTGGTAAATCAGTTCAAACTGAAAAGTTTATTCTTCTACGCTACTTGTCAGTGCAATCTTTCTAGCTGCAAAAATGAGATGTTTCGATGGAAATTGACTTGGAGTTGGTAAATCAGTTCAAACTGAAAAGTTTATTCTTCTACGCTACTTGTCAGTGCAATCTTTCTAGCTGCAAAAATGAGATGTTTCGATGGAAATTGACTTGGAGTTGGTAAATCAGTTCAAACTGAAACAACAGTCTTGATGAAAAGTCAGCTAACCAGAATATCTTTAACTTTTGTTTATCAGTAAGTTTCTCTATTTTTAGATTTTTAATCTAACAATAAGAGATCTGGTCTTCACAGGAGATCGTTAGTGTGTCTTTTATTATATTTCTAAACACACAATGAAGGATAGGGTGTTGATGAGAATTTTTTCTTGTTTGAGCCGAAGAATCTTAAAAATGTATTTCTAGAAGATCTCCAAGTACTTCATATATAAATTGGGGGACTGGACTGATGTTGTTGAGCCCACATAACGAGATTAAGAAATTGTCATTGCTTTTATTATTGTTTTATGTTAGATATTTACCAGAAATTTCTGATGATTTCCTTTCAAAGAAGAGAGACATTTTCAAAATAGAACCTCAGGTGTCTCGTTTTCAAGTGGCAATATAAGAATAAACTAAACTAAATGTTTTATGATATTGCAATACATTTTTAAATGCATACCAGGCTATGCATAAATGTCAGAATAATTTTTTTTTCCACCAAAGCTACTGATTACAATTATCATCCTTGACTATGTTTCAAATTTTTGCTAAAAGCAGTCATTTCAATTTAGCAATGAAAAGTGCCCAATTGTTGCAATATATGGTATATCATAGAAACCAATTCAAAGGATATGACTTGACCAATGTCGTGTGGATTCATACTCCCCACTAGGGGTTAGAATTTGGTGTCTCTATCTTATTACTGATTTCAAAACAATGACAGTATATCGTGGGAAATGAGTTTTAGATGTAATATTTTAGTTGTAGTTTGAAAAAAAAATGTGGTTAATGCAACAAAAGTCACCATTTTCCCTATTTTTCCTGAGAAATTCTGTCAAGAAATCTTTTGCATATAGATAGATAAAAAAGGGCATATTCCACTCTATTATTATCTTGGTTGTTTCTTTCTAGTATTCTTTTTTAGTTGATACTTGTTGGTCACATTGTATTTGCATAACATGCTAGCAGATATCATTTGGAGTTATTGGACTTGCTGTTGGTTGCACACTTTTATCGTGAGTAGCAATCCTTGAATCTTTCACAGGATGAAAGTGTGTTCACACTTTTGACCTTTATGCCGCATGTTTCAGATATGGTTTTGGTGCATATTTTACTGTGTTTCCTGGCTCTGAATGGTCTGCACTGATGCTAACTTATGGATTTCCTCTTGCCATAATCGGCATGGCTTTAAAGGTTATCACAGTTTTCTATCTGTATGTATGGTTTTATGCATGTCTATTTTCTACACACTTCTTTATTTTTATTTTTATTTTTATTTTCTACACACTTAACAGCTAAAGATGGTACTAGATTCCTTTCTGTAGCATAGTTATAGTTCTTATCCGTTCTGTAGTATGCAGAGCTGAAACCGGTACCTTGCATCACGTATATCAATGCTCAATCATTGAGGCAAAAATGTGCCACTTCTATTCTCAAACAGGTTAGGCTTTATAAACCATAATTTTATGTTTATTTATGATGAATAGTCAGTTAAAACACTTAAAGTTCTTATTTTTTCTATTTTTTTATTGCTGTGATCACATTCATGTGAAGACGGATGTCACACTCCAGAAAATTACTCTTGGATAGAAGTACTTTGTCCTTTCCTATGTCTTTTCATCTCATGTGGGCAAAGAGTATGAAATTGATTCACTTCCATAGTTTGAGATCTTTTTTATTCTCGTAATGACTAATATTTAAACTTAAGAAAGACTGAAGTTTGAGATATCAAAATCAACCATGCTCTGGAAAAATAACAATCATGTGCATTTCAGTGAGTTTTACCTTCATGTTGGAGTGAACCATTTCTGTAAATAAAGTTGGTAGTGACAATTGAGTATACTGTATTAGAGTTTGTAATTCCAAGCTGGCTACAAATAGCTTTACAAAGCAATTTAATTGTTCTTGCCTGTGATCATCTTCATTTTCTAAAGAGGAAAAATTCATAAACCATTGTTATAGAGCACATCTGTTATGGTGGTTACTGAAATGTTAAGCTGCCTGAGGATGCCACAGCACAAATGGTGCAAGATAAAAATCCATTTAAAAGATAAAACTACTTAAAAGAAATTACTGGTTTGACATTTGAATCCAGGTGTCAAATTTATTTGGCTTACTTTTATCATACATACAATTTTGCAAAATCTAAATTGCTATTTCTATCTTCCTTAGGTCCGAAATGATGTTACAAGGTATCGATATGGAGATGAACAACATTTGGATGAAGCCTTGAAGAGAATATTTCAATATGGTCAGGTGAACTATAGATATCATTTCACTATAGGGCATGACTTCTTAAATAGTGATTTTGCAAGTGAGTAGTCTTGCTCATGCTCTTAAGATTCCTTGTATCTTTACTATTTTTTACAAAGACTTCCATAAGTAGGTAGCTCCTCTAGAAATAGGTCACATATCATTAAAGAAGCCATTAAGAAAATAAAATGCAGGAATGCTAATGGATTAGATGGTATATCTATTGAGATTTTGAATTTTACGGGAAAGATAGGAAATATATGGTTAAACTTTTTAATATAAGTTTAAAGACAAAAAAGATATTAAATGAATAGAAAAGGTGTACTTTACTGCCAATATTTAGCTATAAGTGGGACGTATAAACTTGTAATAATTATTTTAGTATAAAGTCAATAAGTCATGCAATGAAACTTTAAGAAAGAGTAATTGAACAAATACTAAGATATGTAACCATAATTATTACAAGTATGAGGGCAGGTAGTCTGGTGAATAATTCCAGAGGAGGTATAAATAGTCTGAAAATCTTGACTAAGGAACTCAAGAGCATTATCTGTACGCAAGACTTTAGGTAAAATGGCAAATTGATTTTTTATTTCAGCCAAAATTTTTTGAATACATCAAGAACATCTTTACAGGACTTTAATAGATAAGTCCATGAGACACGAGAGTAATCATCCACAAACACAACATAGTACCTGTGCCCTCCAACAGACGCGACACGACTAGGGCCCCAGATATCACAGTGAATAATATCAAAAATGCTAGTAGAAGATGCAAGAGGAAGACGCTTAAAGGTTGCACGATAGTGCTTCCCAAGCTGACAAAACTCACATTGAAAAGAAGAAACAGAAATCAAAGGAAGGGCTTGACACAACATTTGATGTGAAAGGTGTCCAAGTCGACAATGCCATAAAAAGGAAGGATCAGAACTATCTATCCCAGCAGCCAATCCTCTCAGAATACGATCTTGAACTAACACATAAGCTCCAGAAGTTGAGGACTTACGCCCCAAACCAATCATCTTCCCCGTCTGAAGATCCTGAAAAGCAACATGAAAAGGGAAAAATGTCACAAAGTATTGTAACTGGAAGGTGATGGCGCTAATGGATAACAGGTTAAAGGAAAAATTGGGCACATATAAGACGTCGTTTAGCCATATCTGCGAGGAGACTTGAATCTCCCCCTGTCCAGATACAGAACACGAGCGACCATCGGCAATAGTAATAGAGGTGTGATCAGGAAGAACACAAAGTTTCTCAAACAGGGTAGAGGTACCTGAAACATGGGTAGTGGTGCCAGAGTCTATGACCTAAGAATCACCTGCAGAAGCAATCAAGGCCTCAGAAGATTGTATACCTGAATGACGAAGCGGGGCCTGTGCTATCATGGCAGTAGGAGTTTATCCTTGTCCCTGAAGGAGACGAGCATAATCTTCTTGAGATAAAGTGACAGTTGTAGATCCTGAAAAAACTGGAGGAGCAGTTTGTGGCTCGAAAGTGGCGGCACGAGTAAATTGAGGTTTTAAGTGTGGAAATTTTTTCCAGCACTTCTCACTCTTGTGACCAAATTTGCCACACTACTGGCATTTGGGTCGTGATCTATCCTCACATCCACTACGAACACGGGAGGCAACCAAGGCGGATGGGTTAGCAACATGAGGTTCAGATAAGCCAGTAGCAACACGTAGAGCCTTGCCAAAGGCCTCATCTAGGCTTAGCATGTGCTCAGCACTAAGAATGGATCCGCGAATCTGAGACGCAACATCTGGGTTAAGAGCAGCAAGGAACACAACAACTGCAAGCTCCTCCCGGTAGCGCTGGAACACACGGATATCGGAGGTGGGAGGTTGATAAACATTGAGCTCGTTCATCAATCCTCGAAGGGTACTGAACAATTGTTGAACTGAACTGTCATCCTGTCTAATCTGAAGTAAACTCTCATAGACCGAAAAAGTCTTCGATATGTTCTTATCATTACCATATATGTGGCGCACAGTATCCCATAGAACCTTTACAAGTCTAAGCATGGATACTCCATTGGCAACAGAGTTATCCATTCTTGAGACCATCCAAGTGATGATAGCGGCATTATCAACCAACTACTCTCTGTATTGCGGATCTTTCACATCAGGAGGAGGCTGATACAAATGATGCTCCTGACGGAAAGCTATCACAACATTTTCAAAGTTTTGCGCCCAAAGTATGTAATTTGACCCATTTAATTTTTGTGAAATGCCAGGGAAACTCCTAACAAGGAGGTCACTACTCCTTGGGGTTGAGGAGCTGGCCATTGGTAGGTCTGCGGTGGACCAAGCAGACCAAGGATGATGAGGCCGAGTCTGCGGTGGACCAAGCAGACTCGGGACAACAAGATAAAAAAAATATTGAACAGACCTTTAAGGCATCTGCCCTAAGGATGACCCACACCTATTTGACAGTGCAGCATCCATCCAGAAGGCAGATCAGATTTGCACAGTACACAGCAGAATCCAGCCAGCACGCACTTTGTTCCCCGGTGGATACAAGCGGCCGGAGATTAAGGGGGCCCGGCGACAGTGTTGAGGGGAAGCGACTGGGACGTGCTTGTGCGTAGGTCACGCACAGGGACGCGTGCACAGGAACGTGTGCATGCGCGTGTCGCGTACAGGGACGTGCGTGCACAGGGACGCGTGCATGCACGGGTCGTGTGCGCCTAGAGGTGACGATCGGTGGACGATCGACGCCTGGAGGTGACAATTAGCGGACGATCGACAGCGGACGAAAACCTTGCTCTGATACCAAGTGGAAGAAGGTGGCATGAAACCCTAGAAATCTAGGTTTTCTGTAAAACTATATTTCAATCTAATTTCATTACATATATATAGGTTAAATGAGTTTAGATATGAATCTTTAAATGGATCCTGAAATATCCAATAACTCAATAACCTAACAATCTAACAGTATTAAAACTATAACAGGCAAGAAAAAGGAATTTGCGATTAAAGTTTACACCAGGGAACATTTTTGAGTATTTATTTATTTGTCTTAATTATAGATGAAATAATTAAAATGATTCAAAAATAAATACTTTGATGTATTCTATTTACTAATGACGTAGTTTTAGTTCATGAAAGTAAGATAAGAATAAATTTTAAATTATAATTATAGAGCAACTTTAAAATCTAGAGGATTTAAACTAAATACGTTAAAATTTTAATACATAGAGTATAAGTTTAGCAACGATGGGAACAATGAAGAAAGTATAAATTGGGCAGTCAGGAAATCTCAAGAGTAATAATTTTATATATTTAGCATCTATAATAAGTATCAATGGTGAAATTATGGAAGATGTTTTTCAAAAAATTAAAATAGGTTGAATGAAGTATAAATACATTTGAAGTATATGTGATAAGAGAATATCCTTAAAATTTTAAAAAAATTATAGAGCATCTATACACCCAATTGTACTTTATGACACTGATTGTTGGATTGTTAAACATGAATATGTGTACAAAAATAATGTTGTAGAAATGCAAATGTTAAGATGGATGAGTGGCAATATAATAAGAGAAAAATTGGTTTAGACATATCCAATATCCATAGATAGCCTATAAATAAACTTGTAAGGAAAAGAGTATTAATTAATAATATAGATGAGATTAAAAGAGGTAGAGGAAGACCAAAGATCACCTGATTAGAAATACTGAAAAAAATTAAAATTTATATAACGTAATTGAAAATCTAGCTATGGATAGATATAAATAAAAGTGAAGGATTTATGTAGTGTATCCCAATTAGTAAAATGAAAGCATTGTTTATTGTTTTTGTAACCATGTAATCCTACTAAATGTGATCAATGAATTCAACTTTAATTTCGTGTTGTATTCTAGTGAGGTTAAAAAATGTCGTGTGTTGGTAAAGATTCAATATATTAGTGATATATTGATGGAAATATAGGAAAGTAAAACATCATTTCTAAATAAATTTATCATGTCAACATTGGTTTTGATGTCATGTAGACAAATTGAAAAAATGATATATAGACAAGTGTTGTTGAAAATGTTGGTTAAATTTTCAAGTGTTGTTGCTGCCTAATTCATTTTTTAGTAGAGCTAAGCTCAAGCCAAAATTGTCAATCTAACAAAGTTATCATCCTCTAGAACACATTTGCTCGTTATATACAACAACATTTACTTATTATATGCAAATTCATGTTTTATTTCTTATTTTTTCTTTACACCTCATTTAATAAAACATTAAATAATGAGGCACCTCATTATAAACATTATTTCCTAAACATTAAACATTTAATGTTTTATATGCAAATTCAATGTTTTCATTTCTTATTATTTCTTTACGTCTCGTTCAATTTCTCATGTTTTATTTAATTTTTTATTTCTTATTATTTCTTTACACCTCATTCAACCCTTGAACTCCTGTGGAACCGTGTGATCTCTCATGCAAAAATGTGGCTTGTGGAAACAGTCCCATGGAAGTGCTTGACGCTACCCACTGTGCAGGCACTCATTGCATGGGTGAATAGTGCCTGCACCTCCTTCCATTGCCGCCTGCAATGAAAAATGAGAGAAGGAGAAAAAGAGAAAGAAGAAAGGAGGGTTGTTATGATAAAAAAGATGTTAGCCCTATACAAATGAAATTACATTATTACCTTTATGAATATAATAAAAATAATTCCTATAAATGAGGACTTGCATGTAAATTAAAATAATGCATATTATGAAATTAAAATCTGTCTTCATGCATTAACTTTAAATCATATTAAAATGTTGATTTTTCACAAAATAAATTACTTTAATACATTTCTAATTTTACCCTTGAAAATAATAAATCTCTTAGTTTCGTCATAAAATACATAAAATATCTTCGTAAAAAATCATTTATGCATAAAATACATGTAAAAATATATAATATTTTATGCCAAACATATGGTATCAAGCAAAACTGAAGACCTGATATGATATGGAATTTGCACGTAGCTGGTGTTGTTCTTAAACTGTTCAGGCTTGCCTTGTCAACCACCACTGCACAATCGGTAATGTCTTGAATTATTTGTCCACTGTATCTGTTCTGAACTTTATTTGATAAATTTCCAGGGGGGAGGTATTCCTAGGCGGAATGCTCCAATTTTGAAGATGATCCGAGAAGAAGTAAGCTCCTGTCTCTTGATTTTTGACTCAATATAGAATGTCTCCGTGATTAATTATATTTTACAATGAAAACTTAGTATATTGGGCTGGGGCTTTCATTTCATAGAGCTTTTATTTGAAACCTATTTAGTGTGCTCTGAAATTGTGCTCCACATCTGAAACTCTTGTTCTCTATGACTTCTTTTTCTTAATTTTGAAACCTCTAAATATTATTCATCAATTGAGGCAGTCCACAGGAAGTAAGTTCCGCAGACTTGATAATGTATAACTTTTCTGTACTCATAATGTTCTATTTCCGTTTGGAGCTACTGCTAGTTTGTTTCAGTTGCCTTAGTAAAAGATGCAACTCCTGCTTCCAAAATAGATGGCGATAACAATCACTTCTATTCATTCTTGTGCTGTGACATTGACGAAGAATATTTATCTGTGTGTAGGTTGCTGGTGATGGAAAATATTGTTTAGTTCTTGTGTTTGAAGCAAAATCCTTGGAGTTATCTGATTTCGAAAAAAGACAGGTATGCTTTATTATGCACCATCAAGAAGTAAATTATTTCCACTCTGTCTTCTGTAATTATTGTCCTCCAGCTCTGAAAAATTGTTCTCGATCTTCTAATATTTCAAAAAATATCTCAAATGATTATAAGGCATGCCAACCTGCCTCAGATTTTGTTGGTTCTTATTTTTTAACTTAAAAATGAGTTCAGAAACTCTCTATTATCCAAATAATCCATACAGAAATTGATTTTAGCAAATGCTCTTCCGAAACTCTTTTGGACTTTGTATTTGGCAAACATATCTACCATTTAAATGAAGAAGCCATTAGACAACAGGCCTTTTTAACAAACTCCCTAAAACAACCTTTGATTTCGTGTAAATCTCTTTTGATTACCAATTAATCAACACTAATTCCCAATTTCTCATGTTATGAGTTTAAATTTCTAATCCAATATGCAATTTATCTATAACATCATTTAAACCAAAACAAATTCTATCAATTTAATTTCTAATTTCGATTTAAATCATTCTCTTGCTAGAAATAATTTCTATTCCAAAACCAAATTCTTATTAATTTCCAAATTATATAACAAATTAATATTAATATTCAATGCCTTTCACTAGAAATTTATATAAGCTTGGTTTCATTGTTTACAATTTGATTTATACAGGCAAAATTTGCATCATTCTTTGGACCTGGAATCACAGCGGAGATCAGTATGTTTTCATTATAAGTTCATCAGTCTAAATCCTATCCAGAATGAACTGGAGCGACTTAAATATTAAAGCATAGAAAGTGAATTAATGAAGTAATAAATGTTTGGGTGCAGGGGCAGGAGGAACCGATGCATCATACGAAGTCTATCTAATATCTGATACAATGCCGTAGCCGAACTAAATGTTTTTCTATGTAATTGATACTTGTACATGGAAAGATCATTTCTGACGAGCCTGCTTCCTGTAATACATCACTACATCAATCGGGATCAGATCATCCGATTCATTTACTCCTTATTTCTGTGCATGATCGATCAATGAGTGAGTCGAATGCATGGGCCACGTAATCAGCCGTAACAGCTTACATATTTCGAATGTTGGGTGCATTTGACATCAGTTTTTCCGATGAATTCCGATTCTATCCTGTTTAATCTTTCAAGCTAGAAATGAGTTCTGAATCTTCTGAACAGACACAAACACCTTTATTTAATTAGGGGGTTCAAAAATACACTCTTTTTAAGGTAGGTTGGCTTTGGGGAGTTGGGATTGGATCATCAATTAATATAATGTTTGATAAGCAAATGCACCCATGATCGTCATTGGAGATTGTAAATTTGGTATATTCACCAATTTTACTTTTCCACTTTGAGAGTGATAAAAGGTAATTTTCAAGTAAACAAATTTAAGATGGAAAGAAGAAGATGAAGAGTAATTTTAATAATAAAAGAAGTATATTAAAAAATATAAATATCTTCGTAAAACTAAAAATTATTATTAAAAATAAAAGAAGTAGACGATGTCCAAAGTCAGATGTAGGTTGTTCTCTCGTGGGAGCGGGAGGACACAAACACCAAAGCGATCGGTAAGGGTACCGTTGGTCCCCCCTCCCCGGGTCTCCCCTCTGCAACGAGTGGCAGAGAGATATAACATGGGGGGCTGGAATCGCAGGAGCGCACAGACAAAAGTCGGCACTGTAGAGCGTGGCCAACAACAGGGACGTAAGCCTTACAGTAATTAAAAAACTTGACCTGCCTCCACTGTTGGAGTATCTTTCTTTCTTAAAGACCTTTTGGCGGTTTCTGGCGTGGAAGAAGATCATCCACCTCCATGTCCTTGGGTTCGGGTCCCATGCATTCCACGACGAGGGAAAAGTAGAAACATCAAAGTTGCATGCATGCATGCATCATGCATGCATGCATGCAGACATGGAATCGTCAAAACAAGAATCTGAAAAACCAAAAAGGGAATAAAATCGACAGCTGGCAGTCATACAGTTAATAATCGACTTTTTTGAGTTTTGTTTTTTTTTAAAAAGTATTATTTCGAAATAATTTTACCACATAACGAAGTTTCGAATTCAATACCATGAGTTTTAATAAGCTAGAGACCTTTCAAATATACTAGGATGACTTTTGACTTCTTACAATTAAGTAAAAAAAATTATATTAAAATATTGAGCAAAATACTGTGTATCTCATGAAAAAAACAATATACATATATCATAATTATCATTGCATCTCAAAGAAAGAGCGGCCACAGCTGAGGAGACAGGAAACTGTGTGAGTCTGGCAGAGCCCTTTCTTTTCTACCGTCATCATCCCGGCCACTTCTCGTTGAATTATATTGGATTCTTCTCTGTTACTCTGTAGCTTGTCTTCTTCCCCTCTCGGACAGCTTTGGTTTGGCTCTTTGGTTACTGCAGGTAACACCCTCTCTCTCTCTCTCTCTCTCTCTTTCCATCCTTGCGATCGCATGCATTCGGAGTGAGGATCTAGATTAGCCAACAGCGCTTTCAGGGGTGAGAGCATAGTCTAGCTAGGGATGAGGAAACACCAGCTGATATCGAAGACATTGCTTCTTCGATGTGCATATAAACCGCTCATTAATTTGATCCATCCTTTGATCGTGATTAATCACAGAACTTAATTAATTTACACACATTATTCATAAGACACTTACAAGTCAAAAAGGAGGGTGTCACAGGTGCAGAAGAGTACTAGACATATATCAATATGCTTTGTTTTCTTGTTATCACTTAATTTCCTATAATCAAATTAGAAATTAATCTTATGATTACAAAAATTTAATTATTTTGAACTAATTAGACAATATAATTCAATTACATTAATTACGTACTTTGCGTTAGATGCAGTGTCACTTAAATTAATGCATCATGAATTGGTTGATGTACTTTTTTAGTAGAAAACAAATCATCTAATAATCAATTAATACATACTAGCAGCTCTTTTCTTACGAGAAAATCAATTCACACGAAAAAGTCAACAAGATTGGCAAATATTATATTCAACTTCAACTTACGAGACGGTAAAATTTTTTATTTTACATAAATGAATTAATGGCTACCATAATTCTAAATGCTAAATAGTTTTCAATAAAGACTAATAGTTGAAAGATTGGATTAAGGGTGTGTTTGCATAGTAATGAGGTATTTTACCTTTAAATACTGTGGAGAGTTGAAAATTAACTCGTTACCAATTGGAGTTAAACTATACAATGAATTCTGAAATAAAAACTTATACATGAGAATTTGTACAATGATGATATATAATACAGGAGAATTTATATAAAATTAAAGTTAAAATTAAAAGATCGTTACCCGAAACTTAAATACATGTTTTCTCTAATCCAACTCATGCCCATTAGGAGTTGATGCTAACACATTAGAAACTATTGCATTAAACGTCAAGTTGAACACCTTTAGCACATTAACACCCTGAGCCAACGTACGACTTGGACAGAAGGCACACATAACACTAATTAAACAGGATTAAATTAATTAAATACATGCCGATTGTTTTTTATATTTGTAATTTGTACTTTGATTTATAAGCTTATGATCGACATTCTTCACTCAAAAGGTTAGATAATACATTTAGAGTGCATTTCACTTGCTTATTAATTCTTTATACAATTGAAGTTAATCGCCTGACATTATTAATTGTGATGCACGTAACTACTTTTACGAATAGGTAACTCTTAAAATCTGTATGGAAAAAACGCTGCATGGGTACAGACAAGAATTTCACCGGTATCAAAAGCATATATATACAGTAACAGAC
>JAMKPZ010007099.1:0-14911 GCA_024699675.1 Amphibolis antarctica
AATTAAGTAGGGTAATTAACTTTAAATCTGGGTGTTTCGATGTGTTTGATTACAGCAACGCGGTGAACGAGTACGTGGATGCGGTGAAGGGGTTGGGATGTGAGGTGCTGGGGATCTTGGGGGAAGGGCTAGGCCTGGAGGACAGGGAGGTGTTCAGCAGCCTCGTCGGGGACCGGGAAAGTGACTCCCTGGTAAGGTTCAATCACTACCCCGGAAGACACCACGCCGGCGGCAGTGGGAAGCAGCAGGAGCAGCAGTGCTCCCCCCAGGTAGGGTTCGGGGAGCACACAGACCCTCAGGTCTTGACCGTCCTCCGCTCCAACGACGTCGCCGGCCTCCAGATACTATCCACCTCCGACGGCGAGTCCGGCCGCCACCCCGCATGGGTGCCGGTGCCCCCCGATCCCGACGCCTTCTTCGTCAACGTCGGCGATACCCTTCAGGTATGCTTAAAATTAAATCAAGCAATCCTTTTTACTTAATTTGCCTAATTTTCATACATATGAAAATCACATCAATTTGTTCGTGCCTTCGTTGTTTTTGTTCAAAAACGTAGAATTAGGTCTTAAATGGAGTTTTCTTTTCTTTTTTCTAGTAAATTTTTAGTATGATATTTTTAACGTCTTAGTTAATTAGTTTTAACAAAGTACAATCTTTATTGTTCCCCATTTTCATATTGTTCCCCAGTTACATTTTTACACGAGAAGCAATCAAGCAATCTATAGTTAAAGATTCATATGAATAGATTGGATGCGCAGGCGTTGACGAACGGGAGGTTGGTGAGCGTGAGGCACAGGGCGATGACGAACTCCTACCGCCCCAGGCTGTCCATCGTCTACTTCGCCGCCCCGGCCCTCTCCGCCCGGATCGCCCCGCTGCCGGAGATGATCACGCCATCCAGGCCCCGCCGGTACCGACCCTTCACCTGGGGCGAGTACAAGAAGGCCGTCTACTCCCTCCGCCTCGCCCACGACCGCCTCCACCTATTCTCCGACAACCGGCGACATGCTCCTCCTGTATAAATATTAATGTCAATGCATGCCTTACAGGTAAATGTAATTTATATCTTATAAATTAAATGTAATTTAATCACGTGATATGCATGATGTCATATATATATATATATATATATAGATTGAATGCCTGCTTTCATGTAAAATTACCGATGTACGTAATTAACGGGGTATTTGTATTTTATGAAAATTAACGAAAAGAAAAATTTAACAAAATTTTTATTATTGAAATGTTAAAATCTGGAAATGAAAAATTTTGTGACCATTTGTGCATGTTATGAAAATTTATATTTAATTTTTAAACAAGTAAAAATATTTTAAATTTTTAATATTTTAACATTTTAACATTTTAACATTTTAACAATGAAAAAATTTCTAGATTTTCATTTTCATTGATTTCCAGGAGACAAACTCTTTCTAAAGATCCCAATAAAAAATTTGGGAAAAGGAAATTTGGGAAATGAAAAAGAAAAAGGAAAATCAAAAAATGGAAAAGATTTCAAGGTTGTTGGTGCACGTTATGGAAATTTTTCAAAAAATTTATAAATATTATTTAATATTTTATTGTTTTAATATTTTATTTCTGTCAATTCTTACTTTTTGGCTTCTTCTTCTTCGATGCTTTTCTTAGGTATTGAGAGAAAGCATAAGAATATCAAAAAAATGGAGATTTACAATGTCAAAAGAAAGGAGGAACATAAAAAGGAAAAAAGAACAAGTACATTTAGGAGACGGGAAAATAAGAGAGGGAAAAGTGGTCGAGAGAAAGGGAAAAAGGGAGAAGTAACATTAAGAGAAGTGGAGAATCAACATTAAGGGAAGTGGAGAAGCGGTGTCGAAAGAAAAAGAGAGAAAGGACGTTGGATGCAGAAGAAGAAGTGATTTTCAATCGAAAATATTTTAGTTGACGTCAAGAGAAAAGAAGATGACTATGACAATAAGGAGTGTTTGGTGCAAGGGTGGGGAGTTTCACAAAATCAAGGAAGAGGAGTTGAAGATGATATTTTCAAGAAGTTGATGATTTTTTCTATCTCTAAGAGGTGGATGTGTTGGAAAAAATAATAATATACAAACAGAAATTTTGAAATTTTTTTAAAAAAGTCCCATCCAACACAAGAAATTAAATTTTTTTCAGATTTTCTTTTTCCACAATATCCAAAAGGCACAAACCTCTCCTTGATTACTCATAGGATAATGTGAAATAATAACAAAACTTAATTTGTGTGTACAATAATGCCCCCTTATTTAATTTCAATCACATGGAAGGGCCAACAAAAGTAGAAAATTGTAGTGTCTCCTCCTCTTGAATAATAGGAAGCCACTTTGGTGTGATTTAATACAAGCCAAGTATTTGAGAAACTGAAGCTTTTAGTTTTCTCCTCGATAAATCCAATGCAAGATCACTTAAGACCTTTTTTGCCTCCTCTCACACTTATACATTTGTCAAATTGGTGATGGAAATTCCACGTGTAATGTTGTTTTTAAAGAACATTATCAAACTAAACCTTTATTTCTTCTCATGATCAAAAAAAGGAAAAGTGAAAAGAAAATAGAGTCAATATCTAGTTCATTTAAAGGTAATTGAACTAAGAAAACCTATATGTCATGTGGTTATCTAACTTATTAGCTTAAGATTCGGGTAAGTGCTTCGAGTATGCTTAAGGAAAAGATTAATACCCTTAAATGCATGACTACTCGGTGCTCTTAATTATTCCTAAGTGGTTGCATTGCTTATGAGTGTCCTTATGCATTGCTTATAAGTGCCTCTCAATTGGTTGGATCGTAGCTGCAATGATTTACTTTACAGATGAGGTCTTTGGTTCAAGTCCAAGATGGCCTAACTACGCTTACAAGAAAATAAGTCTAGTGTGATAGACCATTAAGTCGAAATGTGTTTGATCATTTAGTTGATAAATTGGGTTTGACCACCATCACAAACCTAGTTTAAGGGGGAGTGTGAGAACTTTCGATGTGTTTTGTCATGGTTGTTATGTTATTTTTGTGTACGTTTATATTCTGTTGTGCTTAGGGTTTCCTCTCAACAACTGTGGTGGTGGTTGTTTTTCGTGCAGATCTTAGTGTGTGAAGATTGGTTGGTGCTGCTCACAAGGTTTTTTGCATGCTTCGAATTCAATTTCAACAACAGCAGAAAATTAAACTTGAGAATAATAAAATAAACAGTATTTACATAATAAATCGTGTGATAAAAATTTATATTTAAAAATTTATACGATAATAATGACATACAAGAACTTGTACGATTGAAATTGAAACTTTTGAAACTAAAGCAAACAAGGCCGTAGTAGCTTCCAAGTGGAATGAGAGATGTGGTGGAGCATACATACGTACACACGTGAGCTTCATTCACCTAGAGCTTCCCTGTTCCTGTTCTTGAGGAGCTCTAACACTTGGAGGGAATGTGTTGTATCTCAGAGGAAGCCTACAAATGCAGCTTACGTCGAAATGTTGGGCAGGCAGTGGAGGAGCCTTGACCTTAGGAGCATGCCGGACGACGTCGATCAAGAAAGGCAAGCCTGGAAGATCGCCGAATTCTGGGCTTGAATGTTGATTTTGGCGAGACCAGCAAATTACAATTGTAAGGTTAGTAGAATCACACACAACCAGGCCTTCCCATAAACATCGATCATTTGTTAATGCAGGTGTCAGATTTCAGTACACACCCATCCATTTCACGTGCAAGACAGAGCGTTGCAAGCGTGTAGCAATTTCAAGCAGTAACACTGTTTTTAGCAATAAAACAACAATACATATCCTACCCAGACACTTTCAAATAGACGGGCTACAATTACATACATCTTTAATAAATCTGCTTTCGCCGGTTAGCGTACAGAAAAAATCAGAGCAGATCGGCCTTGGTTAAAACGCACTCGAGAAGGTCGAGTAGGCCGATCTACAACGTGCCATCATCATTCCGTCCATCAGCAACGGCTCGACTAAAAAGATGGAGCTCCACTGCTGAAAGAGGACCACTGTAAATAAAGAGTGACCTGTTATCCTCCTCTGCTGCGTGTGAGCGAGCAGCTCTTGTCAACAATGTCAAATGTGTGGATTTTATTTCCTGTACAGTATGGACACAACGGTCGCTTCGGTAGAACGGAGTTAGCTGAGTATGTGAGATTTTGCTGCATGGCGGGAGCACTTTGTCCTTGGACTCTTGCTGAGTCTGCAGGCACAGCCCTCGAGAAGTTCCATGTCTTCATCACATGTCAGCATGGACGCCATCTCTGGGTTCTCCAGCAGCATCTTGGATGTCAGAAATCCAGCAATTGTCCAAGTCTGGTACAGTCGAGATTGCTTCCCTATGAACTTCCCTTTCTTGGAATCGTAATATTCGGGCCACTTGTCCTTTGAGAGACGCTTCTCAGCCACGGCAACTGCCTTGTGAGCTAATTCTGGCCGTCCCATTTTTATGCAAGCCAATGTGAACTGAAGCAAGCAGCAAAGAAAAAGATATTTCAGACAAAAGAAATTGAAAACAAAATCTAAACCTGGTTCTCATTTTGAAGATGAGCCCCACCTGCCATAGTAGTGTTGGCCATGATCCACCATTGTGATAAGACCAAGAACTGCAAAGTTTATCACATGTTAGATAACGTGTCAAAACAATGGTTGCAAGATTCAGAGTTAAAAATACTTGTTGCACGAGTTCTCTACTGCATGAAACTTTTAAGCATTAAGTTTTGGGAGAACCCACGTGTTCTTTGGATCACTGCCAGTGATTATACGCCACTCCTCGAATTCCAAAGCTGGGTAACAGATCTTCAGAGGCATATGCGCCACAAGATCATCCCACTTCTCTTCGATAAGCTTAAGAATCCCTTCTGCCTGATTTGGGGTGGTCAAAGATGAAGCAATGGCCCAGAAATTCCCTAGTGAGAAGAACCTGAAATCCATATGAGCTGGTTGTAGATTGCCGATCAGATAACCACCACTATCTGGAATCCAATCTGGTAGCCACGAAGGAATTTGATCGGGATATATGTTGAATTTATTGATAGCATCATGGGAATATTCTTCAGTTTTGTAACGGTATATTTCATTGATCTTCTTCATATCCACCCAATAATACTCTCGTATGTGGAAAGATAATGCACTGAGTCTATTATTAATGGCACGAAGAAGACTTTTGGATCCATCATTAACAGTGATCATTTCACGGGAGCACCGAAGAGCAGAATAGAATAAAGCCTGTAGAAGAGAATCAACCAAAGTAAATGTATGAATAAGCTTTTATTGACAAATGATATCATCGTTACCACGCAAATCTTTATACATAAGTTTTTATCTTATAATTTACTGTGAAACTCAACTTCATTTAGTAACGGAACTCAACTTCCAACTTTTCACAATATTTAGAGCCGAAATACCTTGTTACCAAATGCACCTTGAGCCTTAGTGTAATGATAAAGTTGTTCCATTATAAACTGGAGGTCATGAGTTTGAATATTGGGAAATAAAATGTTCATTTATGGTACAGTTAGATCCTCTTCAGACCCCACATTAATTACAGCCTTTGCACATTAGATTTTCCCTTTTAATGTTATCATCTCGAAAAGAACACGGATTAAGGTTAAAAATTTATTCATTATGTTATATTTAACATATCAAGTCATTTAGAAAAACCTACCATCATTATGGTCTTTAACATTCATCTTAGTCATTGCATTAAAAAAGTATATTTAATTACTTTAAAACAACCATATGTTTTTGAATGAATTAAGTAAGAGTGTTGAAGCCTTAAGAAAATGGAACAAGTCTCAACATTCCAAATCATGATTTTTAAGAAAATGGAGTGGAATTCCTTTAAAATAAAGATCAATTCAGAGTAAGTTTTGTTTTCTTCTCCATACATCATTGATCAACTTATCCCTTATTGTGAAAAAGCATCTTCCTGAATTTTCCCATAATCAAAACAATAAAACTCACAATCTCTTCAATTAAAAGACCATCATTTTGAAAAATGTGACTTACTTGAATCTCAAGAGGATGCCCATGAATACCCATTCGGCGATCTATCATGCACGAGCCATCAGTAACTAACAGTGTGGGGAACATGTCAAAGCCATCTGTTAGACACAAATTGAGGATCAGCTTAATGCCTGTTTGAACATCCACTCTTTCCTGCAATGCATAATCTCCAGTAATCCTTCCATATGCTCTCAATAGAATAATCCACCACAACCCTTCAACAAAAAATGATTCAAGTTAAATTGTTGTTATTCTAGTAAGGTGACAAAAACTGAAACCTAGGATAAAAATCTGAAATTGGATAATGGAAAAGAGTTTATGCAAAATGAAATGAATAAATTTGGAACTTCTCATTGAGAATTTATAAGAACTGACGAAGAAAAAATGAAATAAACATTTCCCTTTTACCAGAATCGATTGGAGCCACACGACCAATAGCTGCCTCCCCAAAATCTGGATCTAGAACTTCCTCAAAGGCTTCATTGCTTCCATCCAAAGGTATGGTTCTAACTTTAAAACTTGCAGGCATCAGTCCTTGTCCTGGACTATAGCAATCCACCGTCTTTTCCCAGCTCTGGCATGGAAATCAATAATAACATACAATTAGTAAGCGTGTCAAATAAAACTAGATCAGGGACTTATTACTCAATATCTAAATTTCACTATGGAATTAAGGGATGAATGTTTGAATCTAATACTGAGAATCTATATTCCACATCTACTTTAACCAAACATGATTAGGCCATGATTTGCACACTAGACTAGATACATAATCCACCAATACCATAAATACTACATAATCTTGATTTTGCATAGACTGCGTCCTATAATCTGAAACAAATGCATGAATTAGTATTAGAAAACTACAAGTTTAAAATACAGATAAATAGCTATTTACCAACAACTGTGTGAACAGTTGCCACTCTCATACTTTAGGCTTGCATCGTTGTATCAATCGTTCGTGGTTATAGGCCTGTTTGTTTCGTGTATGATATCTAATAATCACTCCTAGTTCATTTAATTCAATTGTTTATGATCACTGGAAAAAAAAACAGCCAAAAAATATATAGAAAGGGCACATCAGAGGAGGAACAAGCTTTAGCACATGCTCTGTCCCTTCTGTAACCATGCTTAGCTTATTTACGAAACTATTCATGTGTTTACATGACTTTGTTAATCTACAGAAGGTCTGTGTCAAAGAAAACCTTCAAAAGTCTTGTGTTTTGCAATTGCTTTATTCAACCAAATGCATCCATATACTTTTGACAATGTGTCAAGCTTTTATAGGTCATATACTACTCATCTAAGGGTGCATTCACCAGCCCTCATTCACCACTTCTGAAGTGGGCAAAAGCACTTCCAGGAGTGATTCTAGGTGAACAATTTTTTGGATTGGAATAATGAAAAAAATATATTAGAAAATAAGAATGTCATCATAAAAATAAGAATGATTCTAGAAATTGGGATGAGTGATAAGTAAACAAGGCCTAAGAGTCATTAAATAATTTTATGAAACAAATAAACCCAAAGTTGTCATGAATAAAGGAATCTTTGGGTCCTGTGGCACCATACCATTCTGTGATACGAAAAAAACTTGAAGCCTTAAAGGCACTCACATCTAAAGGTGATGAATTATGAAATTTAAAGACATAAATAAATATTAAAAATGAGGATTCAATCATAATGCATCAATAATTAAATCAAATACAAATAAAAAAAAGAAATATACAAACATTGGTATTTCAGCCAAATATCAAATATATTCAAAGTTTGCTCAACATGTCACCAATATAAGAAGATGAAATTTCAAATATATGTTAACAAAAACTAAGGGTAGTTCGCATTAGTAAAATAAGCATTATCCTTAAAAATATCTTATCACTAAAAAATTTAGCAAGTTAAGAAAATAAAAAATATGAAAATGGAGATAGGAAGCTTTTGGTCACCAATGGTGATGACAATGAAATAATTAGATGGGCATCGCTAAAGACAAGGAGAGATTGATCAGACCAGTTGAGCTCTCAGACCAGTTGAGTGAGGAGAGGGGCGGCAATGCATTAAGTGTTCCTGGCTGCTGTTAGAAAAAGTGGAGGTAATAATAGTGGTGCTACCTAGTGTTGATAGCCTTGAATGGGTTGACAAGCAATAATGATGGTGGATGGTTATAGGGGTGACTAGGATTTAAGGTCTGTTGTCACCACTATAGTACATGTGGCAATGATGGTTGTTACCTCCTCTTTCAAAGGTCGTCTAATGAACTCTAATACATCTGAAGACAAGAAATGGTAGGAGTGGAATGATCCATTGACTTAAGAATAAGACCTCTATATATAAAAGTTACATTACAAAAACAAATATAAGACAATCAATGTAGAATTAAACCCACATGACAACATATAACCTTGATATTCGAACATTTTTCATATCTTACAACATCTAAGTATGTTTTGTAGTTGTTAGGGTTAATGTATTAGAATTTGTGTTCTAAATGGGTTTAGTCTCACATGGATTAAGTTATGTTATTGTCCTTATGTAGCCTTTATAAATGGAGGCATTATGTTTGGTTAATATATATATTCAATCTTCCACCAATCTTCTCTGTTTTTATTTCTCCACAATAGTGTTTTTGAATATTTATTTTTTTAATGTTAGTTCAATTTAGAAACATAGTATTTGACATTTCAAATAATAAAATATTACGGAAATTTCTTAAAATATAACACAAATTTTTATGACATTTGTGCTGTCTTTTGCAAAGAAATAACTATGTTTTGGAGTTACAAGTATTTGTTTCTCTAAATTTAAATCTTACCACCTATACATTTGAATGAATGGATAATATTTATAAATTTTGATACCTAACAAAAATCTATGTTATACTCTTAATAATAATTTATATTTTGGTCTGGAGTTCTGAGAACATGTATTTAAAAGAAAGCAAAAATGGGGGAAAAGAAACAAAGAGTAGAGTCATGGATCTGGAATTTCCATTATAAATTTATTTATGGAGACACGTTGTGAGATTGATAGCCTTACGTGAGATGCCAAGCAGACCCTAAGAGTCGCTTTCAAACAAAAGCGACAGAACATAACATAACCATAACCATAAAAACCAAGGACCCAAAAACTACCACCAAATTTTATCTTTTTGGTCTCGTTCCAAAATGTAAAAGCAATTTATATTTACAAAGTCATTCAGCGAGTAAGGACACGTGATAGAAATTAGATATCTCCATGTAAAAAAAAAAAAAAAAAACCAAAAGTACCAAAAAAATTAGGATAAAAAAGTACTTTCGATAGATGGGACGTCTCTCACAAAGAGATAACTATCCTTTTAATGTTACAAGTATTTATTTTCAGATTTGATTCTTACCATGATTAATCAAAATTCTTGCAGAGAACACAAACTCTGTCAAAAAAAAAAATGTTTTCGTCTACACTGCAGAAAACATATGCCATCGAAAGAAAAGGATAACAAAAAATGGAGAGGGGAGGTGGTGAGGAAGAAATAAAGAACAGATTAGTGGATCTGGAATTTCGTTTATAAGTTTACTTATGATGCCACGTTGTGAGATTGATAATCATGCGTGAGTCGTAAGATGGCAAACAGATCCTCATGGCTCTCTTTCTACAGAACATGACATGAACTTTGAAATCAAGAACCCCAACATCTAAAAGTAATTTATATTTCCAAAGTCATTCGCCGATTCAGGACATTCGATGGTAATTAGATAGCACGCAAAGGAGAAACCAAAAGTTAAAGAATGATCTTCAAAATTGCAGGTGAAAAACAAGGAAGAACCAAAACTCACCTGCAACTGCAGAGTATGCATAAGAAAATTGCGTACGATCTCGGTTTCCCCCTTGAGCAAAAACGCTAGGGCAGACGGCACAAAGTCCCTTATAAACACCTGATCATAATTCAACAAGTTGCCGGTCGCCGGATCGTTCGCCGCAACCGTCCCTATCGGGGATTCGCAGTAAGTAACCACCGCCTTGTTCAGCATCCTCCACGCCTCCTTCTCAATCTCCGACACCTCCTTCTCCACGACCTTCTCCTTCTCCCCCTCCTCCTCTTTCAACGCATCCTCCCTCGCCACCCCGACCTCCACCAGATCCCGCTCATCCTTCTCTATCACGAGAGGCTTCACGATCCCCTGCATATAGATACTCCCAAACGCCTTCTCCCCCGGCGCAGTCCTATCCACCGCCGTCGAGTGCCTCCTCGCACCGGACACGGCCTTCGACACGGGGATGCCCGCCCTTGCGATCTCCTCCCGTCCCCAGAGCGGCTCAGCGGTGGGAGGATCGGCGAGGCAGGAGACGACGTGGAGGCACGCGGAGACATGGCGCCGACGCTCGCTCGACCTCGCGGGGAACCCCAGGTGGATCCTGGCAGCGACGAGGAGACGACGGCAGGAGGACGACGAAGATCGCAGGATCTCGGACGTCATCGTCCCCGACGTAGATCGAATCGAAGGAGCACGGCAGGCGGTGGCGCTGCTCAATGTGCTCATATCATCCAAAGCCTGGGTTTTCCGCCTTCCAGGGGGTTGTTTGCAAGGAAAAAGATTGCTGTAGCGGGGCGTCAGCACAATTTGTATAAAATACGAGCACGGTAATGAAAAATGTCCTCGGCCTTGGATTCTTGCGCCGGATCAGACGAAACGCGGTGGGGGACTCGGCCGGCAACCGATCCGATCCATTTATAACAACGAGTCCAGGGAGCTTGGGCGTAGAATTCGAATCCACCATAAATGCCCACGTAAATTGGGAGAATGGCATCGGTTCCGTGGGAGACTCGCCCTTGGGATTCGGTGTTCTCCGAGGGTGTTTACGGAAATACGCGTGGTCAGAAACAGGCTGGTCGGTTGTTCGTAACGAACCCGTCAAAGTTGTGAACCACGTGCCCCGACCCGGCGACTTTTTTTTCTTCTTTTTTTTGCACGCGGAAAATTTCCGACGAGACCGAATCGTTGGCGTCCGTTTGTGATCGTTGAGAAACAGAAATTTAAAATAACAATGATAATAATAAATTTAAAAATAAAAAAATTTAAAATTGTTTTTATATATTAAGAAAATTTTAAAAAATTAATTTAAAAAATTATAAATATTTAATATTTTAATATTTCAAATATAATTTTAATTTTTTGTAACTACGAGTTTAACCATGATCAAGAGAAATTAAGCAAGACGCATAAGGTCAAGAGAATGTATTGTAATGAAATTTTTATTAATTGTAATAATTTTCTTGACTTACAGGTTTAAAATGATAAAAAAATTTATAGTTATCGTTATGAAAAAATTTAAATTTTTTTTCATTTTCCAAGATGTAAAAATACTTGAAAATTTACCTTTTCCTGGATTTTTAAGGGTTTGTTTGTACCATGCACATTGAAAATTAAAAAAACGGAAATTTAAGAAAAGAAATAGGAAAATTGAGAAATGAAAAAAATTCTAGGATTGTTTGTATACGTTGCGAAAATTTTAAAAAATTTATAAATATTTTATATTTTAACATTTTAAATATAATTTTATATTTTTCTTATAGTCACGAGTTTAATAATAGTCAGAAGAGGTTAAATAAAATGTACAAAGTTAAGAAATTACATTGTGACAAGTTAGACAAAATAGCACTATGGTGTTGTGTCATGTCGAGTTGGTACGACTTAAAGTTTTTACTGGTAAAACATTATTTGTGTCGTGTTAAGTCGATTCACAGTTTAGGTACAACTTATTGGCACAATCTACTCATACTTATGTTGTTGATAGACATAAGTTAGACCTTATCGGGCTAGGTTGGACATGATTATAAATTTTTTAATTATTTTTTATTTTATTAAAAAAAATAATATTAATATAATATGTATATATGATTAAAAGTGAGATTTAAACTTACAATAACGTAACGATGTATTACTCATTAATAAATTCAAACCACTTAACCATATAAAATGTGTGCAACTTAACAAAAGTAATTTTTTTATTTATTAAAAAATCCCAAGAGTTATTTTTATAACCAATTAACATAGTTTTAAAAGAATTTAAAAATTACATCACAAAATAACTTACATAAAAATTAAATTTAAAATTTAGATTTTTTTTAAAAAATGAAAAATTACATTCATTAAAATTTACATTCTAAATATACATTTTACTAAATTCATTTGTTTAATTATTTACTTGATCTTGGTCATAATGTTGAGTAAACATCTAATTTTTTACACACATTAATACTTTTAGTATATTCTCTTTTAACTTGGTTATTCGATCATTAAGTACATTTCTGTTAATATTGAAAATTTATTTGTAAATTACTGAAAATACGAGAATTATTAATAAGCTTAAGATATTGTTAATCTTTCTAAGAAAAGTGTATTAGGTGCAAATGAGTTTATAAAATCAAATACAAGAAAGATGAAACTTTGGAGAGATATAAAGTCCACACTCAAAAAAAGAAGAAGTAGGGTATATTATTCATTGTTTACTTTAGGAAATAATAACAAACCTTAAGGAATTGGTTCATCACTCCTTCAAACACTCTTTATAAGCTATGCATAAAGTAGGGTATATTATTCATTGTTTACTTTAGGAAATAATAATGCACACATCATTATCTGTAACTTACATTAAAATGTTAGGAATAAAATTCATATTATCAAGATATTTTTATGGGAATTTGATGAATATGTAAAAAAATTATGTAGATTCACAAAATTGGTTTGTTTTATTTTTCTGTTGTAATTGAAATAATTCAAAAAAACTATAGCAAAATAAAGGTAGAGGTATTTTTAAAATTTTTACATTTAATTACTACAGTAAAAAAAACTATTACAATTATTATTCATATATCTTATTTGGTAAAAATATCATACACTACTAACCTTATATGATAAAAATTTGTCAAATCTTATTACCAAATGCAACCTTAATTGAAGGAAAGAAAGTGTCGGAGAACATGAAGTCTTGGATCAAGTGGCTTGACGATCGATGAAGAAAAAAAGTGTTCACATGATGCAGTATTCGAATCCAATTTTTCCACTGCCAATTGTTAAAAAAAGGTTTTTTCAAACGAAACTTGACTTTAATTACAAGAGCGACAAAAAGTTGAATCAATCTTCATGTTACGTGACTAAAATACCATAGGATGATCTACCTATATTTCTGCTTAAAAGTTAATTTGACTAGTCATCACATGAAAAGGCATAAATAATACATGTATATATATATATATATATTTATATAAATATACTTACATAAATAATAGAAGATAAATACATATTCCCTGTACATAATATATCATCTCTTTACTTTCTTCTGGTATTTTGACCGTTTCTTTCTTTAAAGTCTCTGGCAACAATTAATTACATATGTGTAAATATGAAGTTTTTAAATAAAAACAGCAGTCGAACAAGATTAAATTTTAATATATTTTATAAACTTTTGGTTGACGCAGACACGAAAGAACGCGGTTATTATTGGAACCGATGAACCTTATCCGTAAATCGGCGAATAAATTCGAGTGAAACAACATTTCACGTGCACGTAATATATTTACGAACAAAAAAAAATATATTTCTACCTCTCAACTATTTACGACAACTTTAATAACATCTTTCTTTTTACAATCAAAAAATCATAAATATTCTTATTAAAATTCTTACATTTTTCATTATACCTTAAATTTCTTCTTAATTTCTCTCTATTATATATATATATATATAATTTAAAATTAAACACTGCTAAAATTAACTCATGTCATTCGAAAATTAACTCTTCAATAATAATGATCCAATCCTTCGAAAGCGGATCTCCTCCGGACACGTGGATTTAAATATTACGAGTGGACGACCGAGCCGCAAAATGAACGGGCACCCGCTTTCCAGATGCGGCGTTGGATGGGGTCGCCACGTGTGAAGAGGACCAAAACCTTATCCACGACGCAACCGTACAAATCCGAAATGTAAAAGAAAAATGCCAACTTCGTTTGGATCGACTTCGGTCACTTTTGAGAACTGCATTTGGTCACTTTTGATTAAGTTTATCGTAGGGCATCAACAATGGAAGAGAATGCACACATCAAGGATTACAAGGGAAATTAAACAATTTACTATTTAGACATAAAAATAGGAAATTAAATAAATTTTAATGTATTTCGGATAGTCGCCATAGACATACATGCCCACTTTGAAGCCAAGAATAAACAAATCCCATGAAAGCTGAATGTACAAATGACATGTACACTGCATTCAACGCCTTTCGGGCATATACATGCTGACCACTCATCTGTAAGTCGACAAGAAAGCCTTCGGCACAAAATTGCATGGGCCATCCTATCAGTACACGGCATGCCAAACAAAATCAGAGGTCATAGCAATGTTGGCATCAACTTAAATCAAAACCAGCATCGGCACTAATGGCGTACAACAGTTTGGTTTCCAGTTGCACCTTGCTGCAATATAGATTAGGGTAGGAGGTTATCAGAAGAGGAATAGCAAATATCACATGTGCTCTGGGGTTTTTGCCAAAGAAAATTCCAATGTTTTGACTTTCAAGTTGCCCACAGAGATAGTTATCATGTCAACTGTCGAAAGTAGCAGGTATCAGCAGCATACATCCAAGCAATGGGGATTTGTTCCACTAGATGGACAAGTCATTGGGTTATTGCACCATTTTCTTTTATTAATGGAAGCATGTAGAATTTACTCAAAGAAATAACATTATCCGCACGGTATAATTAGAAGATTTCTCAAACCCATCTTCTGAGCATGTGATCAAATCAAGCTGACATATATCAGCAAACTTGGTTTTTATGATTGAATATTTGAATCTGGTCTCACGGTCTGATCGCTGAAATGACTTTTATAACTTCTATAATGATTTACTTACTGACCTTTTTGTAAGGAGGG
>JAMKPZ010007100.1:0-15712 GCA_024699675.1 Amphibolis antarctica
GACATTGAATTCATTGATATGATCTGTCATGCAACCACCTTCTGACATTTTCAGATTGAATAACCTCCTCATCAGATACACTTTATTTGAAGCAGACGACTTCTCGTACATATCTGAAAGAGCTTTCATCAAATCTGCCGTGGTTTTCTCTTTGACAATGTTGAAAGCAACATTTCTGGCCAATGACAATCTGACCACACCCAAGGCCTGTCTATCCAACAGATCTCATGTCTTTTGCTCCATTTCTGCAGGTTTTTCTCCTAACAGAGGCTCATACAACTTCCTTTGATAGAGGTAATCCTCTATCTGCATTTTCCAGTATCCAAAGTCATTACCGTCAAACTTCTCAATTTTGAGCTTTTCGTCGTTTGTCTTTTTTTTTTTTCTTCAGTGACACCACTGTATCACTCTTCACTGAAAAAAAAATGGACCCGACGAGCTCTCCTAGAACTCGTGTTCCCTTGTAGTTCCCTCTCTCAGCTCTGTCTCATAACGTGGGACAGCCCTCCTGCGGAGTGGACGGCTTCCCTACCAGTCGAGGCGGCTCCTTGCAGCGTCGGACGGCACTGGCGGATGACACTGCTACAGATCCGACGTTGGGTGAAGCTTCCGGTGCGGCATCAGGCTCCACTCCTGCAGATCCAGCGTCGGGCGAAGCTTCCGATGTGGCGTTGGGCTCCACTCCTGCAGATTCAACGTCGGGCAAAGCTTCCAGTGCGGCGTTGAGCTCCACTCCTGCAGATCCGGCGTCGCCCTCCTTGTGCACGACGTCAGACGGCTCTGGATTTGCGTTGTCGGACGCTCTCCTCGTGTCAAACGGCCTGGATCTGCGTCGTCAGACGCTCTCCTCGCGTTGAACGGCCTGGATCTGCGTCGGATGGCCTGGATCTGCGTCGGATGGCCTGGATCTGCGTCGTCGGACGCTCTCCTCGCGTTGAACGGCCTAGATCTGCGTCGGACGGCTCTGGAAGCGGTGTCGGACGACTCTGCTCGCGTCGAACAGCTCTAGCGGCGTCAGACCGCCCTGGATCTGCGGCGTCAGATGGCTTCCTTGCTCGTACCCGCACGAACAAAGGGTTTACTGTTCACAAACCCTAAAAACAGACCTAATCCCCCTTTTTCTCTTAAACCCTAACCCTCTGATACCAGTTTGATGGGATTAAACCATAAGAAAAGGTGGGATTCAATACTAGGGAAGGAGGCAGAAGAGAAGGAGAAGCAAGCACAACACAAGGTTTTACGTGGTTGAGCCGAAACCTACTCCACGGGCATCTCTGGTGATTTCACTAGTTTTCACACACACTCTGTTACAAGGTTATAGCACTTATTTATAGTGCAACATTAGGGCACAAATTACCCCAAAGGCTTATCAGGCCCAATAGGCCCAATAAGGATACATACACTTGTGAAGACTTAAATAGTCTCCACACCAGAGTAATCCTAACAAGCTGGTAGCATTGCCAACCATCCATCTTGTGGAGAAGCAAAACAATGGCCAACGGCCTAGGAAGAGGAGAAGGGAGAGGACAAGAGCTTACCTGTGTCTCGCTGGTGCTAAAGAGGCTGGAAGGTTGAGCGAAGCCTCCTCAATGCCTTCCTACCGTCTTGTGTGAGACCCTCTCCTCCAAATGCCTCGATCCTTGCTTCTAGATTTCTCCTTCCTCGTAGCCTCTTCGAGTCCTTGGATTCCCCTTTGATTGTCCTCCTCTTTTCTTGAAGCTGTTGGTGTATTTATAGGACCAAGGTACACTATCTCATGAGATTGGATATGACAACCTTAACCATTGTCAAACAGAAACCTCATATTACTCATGGCCAATCACGATGCAAAACAACCTACATTAAGATAGTCCTAATGGAGAGCGCATGAAAATTAATGCTTGAGACCCTCCATCTTCTAGTCACTATGCCCGAAACCCAATGGACGAGTTCCAACAATCGGGGCGACTGTAGGTTCTAGACGTCAGAGATCAGAGTGTACTTCTGGGGGTCTGGTTTTGAGGTCCCAGTTGTTCACAATGGTAGTGTGTGACTGATCGTGTGACAGGCGAAAGCCCCCTAGGTACTTCCATGGCTAGAAGCAGTGGTTGCTGACGACAAAAGTGGGTTTCTAGGGGTCAACGTAGCTCCCATGGTTGGTCACTGATTAGTGGATCCAACCGATTGTGCAAGTGCCAGTGGAAATTCCAGTGAAAACCATAGGAACTTCCGATTCTAGAATAAAGGGTATGTGGTATCCAAAGAAGAAGAAAGAGATGACATTGAATGGGAGGAGGATTATGACAATTATCCAAAGATGTTTTACAACTTTCATTAACCACCTCTGAATTTCATTATTTTTAGGAACTGTTGATTCAACACGGCCATCTCATACTTGTTGGTCGTCTAGGTTAGTTGACAGTATCACAAGTGGTTCTCCTTGATTGGGAGGTAATGCAATGGCATCCCTATTAGCACAGAGGGAGTGTGACAATGTGAAGGATTCTCTTGATGAGAAGAGTTGTGATGTGCCATCTTTCCTTCAGCTCAGGAGGAGATGTAAAACAAACAGATAGGACATATATGCCCAGTGTTAAGATTACAGAAGTCGGTTAGCTTTTTCTCCTCTCCTTTTCTCCTTGGGCGGGAGTTTTAGGGTAACCAAACACCAGTGACCAAGGAATTTTATCATTACTTTTTACACTTAACCATTTCTTCAATATAAATTTACTCCTTTAGACCCCAGGATACATTCATTCCATTGCACTGCTGCATCATTGGTCAGCGAATGAAGTCACCATCTTCTTCCAGATAATTGAAGATGGAAATGTTAAAACGAAAACCCTATACATCACCCCTAGACACATAATTATGAAAAAAAACAGGATACTGTAAAAGATCTCTGCACTGACAAACTCAGCCTAAGAAGAGAACTTTCAGTAATACAAGTGGTTATCTACAGTGAAAAAGTGTTGTACATGTTCAGCACATGGCAATCATACACAGATTTCCAACTTACAGTTATAGATGGGATACTTATAATCCCATCACAAAGAAAGACTCACAGATCCTAGGTTCTGTTTCTATCCATAAATGATTACATTTAACTATTTTTCCAATGTGGTATCATCAGAGATGCACATTTTTTGTAAACCTCAATATATACAGTAATTGCACATGAAGTCCTAAAATAATGATCAGTGTTTTACCAGCATGGCCCCCAATTTCTTCCTTCTTGCTGCATACTTTAGCTTCTCCAAGGCAACAAGCCCAACTTGCCTAACTCGTTCCCGCGATAAGCCGAACCTGATTACAAGAAAAGTGGATTTCAAACATTTGTATGTGGAAGGACTTCAATTGTTGCCATGCGCCGATGATTAATTACAGGCAAGATTCTGCCATGCTTGCTGATGAATAATATGCTACTTACTGTCGGCTGATATCTTCCCATGTCCGGGACTCACTTTCCAAGCCATAATAAAGACGTATAATCTCTCTCTCTCTCTCACCAAGAGCTGTGGTTAACAGCTTGTTAACCTCATCCTGGAGGGAAAAAGGTAGGATTTAGTAGCAGTAAATACAGTTGGAAGAAATGCATGTTATGTTTTGTATTTAGGAAGAAAAGTGAACACCAATCAAAGAGAGTGGTGTGCCAAATATTATGCAAATAAGTTGGTGTGTCTAGTGGATCAATATTCTACTTTCACGACAACTAACTAAAAGTATAGTATTGAGACTTCCTTTGAATATTTTCCTCTTTTACCTTGATCGACCACTCTTCATATCCATGCCAAGGGTTGTTTTCAAGATGAGTGTCTGCAATATACTGCAAGGCAGAATATAGTATCGTTAATGCATGAAAGCACAATGCCCAATCCACATATGATTATCTAGTAGAAATAGGATATATCATCAATACATACACTGTGGAGCGTTTCTCCTGGAAGGCCATTCAGTGAGGGGAAGGCTTCCCTGTCTAAGGAGAATACCTTACTGACCGCCTGTACTTTTCAATGGATTGAGTAAGCTTCGAGAATTGAGACTACATGAGGACACAAAAAGTTGCACTAATGGAGCTCAAAAGAAAATGGTAATATACCTCTGTGGCATTCCTGATTTTCTTTTCTGACATATTCAACACTTCAGCAATTTTCTGGAAGGAAAGGGGGCATATAGTAAGATTAATGTGACAGTGCAAACTTCACTAGAGAATATCACAAGCACAATTCAGTATCTTAGGGCCAGTCCATTTAGTAATTTAAACATTGTAACGGTTGTAAGGTGTTTACACAAATTTTTATAATATTTTAGAAAAAAAGGGGGAAAATGGAATCACTTATTTATAAATGTAAATATACATATAGGTTTCCATATACTTTGGTAAAAAAAGGAAGAAAGCAGAGGGGGAAGAAACAAATGACCAATTGAGGAACCAATTGTCTGCTCGAGGAAAAAGGGGCGGAAGACTCTTGAACCCCTCTGGCCACCCCCACTCTATGATCTTTGCTTGTCCATTGTCATGTCAGCCACAATCATCAATTGTCTTCTTAAAGAAGGGAAGAAACTTGCCAAACATGTTCACTCACTACTACGATCTCGTCACCTTGAATCACTAGCAGCTGTCATGTGTCTCCATGGATCTCACCCCACTCTCCTAGTCACTCTACCTCTCCCATGATCAATTCCCTCAACCTTGCCCAACATGGCAATAAAGAGAACGGTATGGAGACCTACAAGGATCACTAAAGACACTGAAGATTTTCACTTGCCTAGTTGTTGTGTCACCTGCTCATTTGTTGGATCTTCATTTGCCTAATGCCACTTGGACAAGATCAAAAGCTCCTACAAGGGTCTTATTGTGTCACCCAAGTCATCGAACCCCAATTGGGCCTCCCTGGGGACGTTTCACCCCAAGTCGTCGAGTTGCAACTTTGTCTCACTCTATCCACCCTTTTCATGCATGATTGCTTGCGATCACCTCTTCTACTTCTACCTTTCATTGCACAATGGAGGGTCATCGGTTGGTCTTATGCAAATTTGTCAGAATTGCACTCACCATTGTGCAAAGAAAGAGGGGAACCAATGGAAGGTTCTCAATCAATATGTCTACACAATCTCCGCATCTCTCTCATCATCTATAAGTCGTCCATTCTCCCAATCGCCCACATCTTCCACCATTGAGTGACTTTCTCTACAAAGGAGGAAATTATAAAAAGGGGAAGGGGAGAATGACCAAATGATGATCAAAGAAAGCTTGGGGAAACTCTACTTGTCTACCTCTCACATTGTCTGCCATTTTCCCACTACAATGCCAACCTACTAGATCCACACCTCGCTCGTCAATGCAACGTTTGCCCACATCTCACCTACTCCAACATCCTACCGTGTCAAAGCTTGATCACCAAGTTGCCTAATAGATCCCTGCTCATCGATTGCCTATGTAAAGAATGAAAGGATGGATGTTGCAGCAACAATGCTTACCTTAAACCACTAACCACCTCAGCCAACCTTGTCACGATGGTGGTTTTCTCCTCATCCAAGTTGTCATCTTCTTTGGCTAACATTGTTGCAAAGGCAAGCTCTAAAGTTCCAATGCATTAAAAGAAAAAAGAATCAAATTAAAAAAATTAAAAATGAATATAAAATCAAAAAAATCAAAGTACATATATTTGAGAAAATGAAATTAAAATACATATATGTATTATTAAAAGAATATGTGCATAAAATATATATATATACATATATGCATAATTAAAAATATGCATAATACATATATGTTGATAAAATACATATAATGTAAAAGCTTGGGCATCTAAAATATTCAAAATGAAATTGAATATTTTGGATAGAAAATTATTTTGAAGCAAAAACTTATATAAGTTTCACTTATGGTTAAAACTTATAATTAAAATTTATAAACTAAGTTCCATATAAAATTGAAACTTATAATTAAAACTTAAATAAGTTTCATGTGAAAATGAAACTTATAATCCAAACTCATTAAAATTGATAATTGAAACTTATATTTAAACTTAACTAAGTTTCATGTAAAATTGAAACTTATACAAGTTTCACCTAAAGTTGAAAGTTAGATAAAAATAAAATTTATATGTATTTCACATAAATGTCACACGTCACTATACTTCTATCAAATCAAAATTTATATGGAAGCTTATATTATATTAGAATATATAAGTTTATTTTGTAAATGAAACTTATAATAAATTAAAACTAATAAGTTTCAAGTTAACTTGAAATTTATATTAAATTAAAACTTATAGATATTAAAATCTACTAGTTTCACATTAAATCGAAACTTAGGTTATATTAAAATCTATAATTTTCATTCATTGGAACTTATATTAAATTTAAATCTATAAGTTTCACATTATATCAAAACTTATAATAAATTAAAAATCTATAAGTTTCTATTTAAATTCCAAAATCCTTGAATATTTTAGACTAAACTATCTAAGAACTTAAAATATTTTAGATAAAAACATATAAATGTCTAAAATATTTAAAATTTCAAACTGCATAACATACATAGGTGCACCCTCCAAATGGTCAAGATATTCTTCAGATAAGAGTATCAACTGTCCAACATTTATGTAGATCCTTAGTATTTTCTGTCTTTTGAGTTGTACAACAAAATTTTGTACTTTCTTCTCTACAAGCAATAAAACTCTATATTTTTGTTGTCTTGTAAATATCTTGATGTACACAATGCAAATGAGCCATCCTTCTATTTAGAAGGTGTAAGGTGCAATTTATTAACTCTTGAAAGGTCCCAATGCAAATATATATTCAAATGAAACACAAACAGAAGAAAAAAACATATATATCTGCTGAGGTAAAAAAATCCCACTTGGACATAAGGCTACCATTGAGACAAAAAAAAAAGGGAAGAAGTTACATATCATTCTAAACCAAACAAGGCCTTTATATATAAAGGTTACATAGAAGGAAGAACCATAACTCTAATAATGTAGAATTAAACTCATTTACAATACAAAATACACTTAGAATCTAAGGATCTATTTATTCATTGGCTCTAAAACTCTTCCTCAAGTGAGAGTATTCAACTTATAAAGACTCACACATAAATAAATTATAATAAACTAAACAAAGAAGTAAATAATAGACTGACACTTACTAAAAATAGTAACAATGCAGTATAAGCAAGAAAAATAATCAAATCCTAGTTGATCATGCTTTAACATGTATATACACTATTTTGTTATTGATATCATTAAACTCAATCAATATATGAACACATACACAAACTAAAGATTGATTTGTTGCTTATATTATTAGGACTTAATCAACATATAAATACCTATACATACTCTAAAAATTACTAATGCAATCACCATCAATCATCTAATAAAAGTAACAAGACAACAAAACACTATCCAGCATTAAGACTAAACTTGTAAAGAACACAACTTTGACAAAACAACACTACTACAATGTCAATACTCATCTAACTTGTTCAAGATTGATAATAGAATATTAAACACTTTAACCTATCTTGTTTCCTCTCTCTTCTTTTTGAACTTTCACCTTTTTTCATTTTTGTCTCTCTCCTTGGCCCTTGTCTTTCCTTTTTCTTTCCTTTTTTCCTCTTTCCTTTCTTACCACCTTCTTCTTTTTTCTTTCCTTTTTGTCTCTTTTCTTTTTTCTTTCATTTTTTTCCTTTTTCTCATTATTAAGCCACTCTTCCTCTTCTTAAAGATCTCTAATTGCTACCTTCTACAACACTAATTGGTGCAGGTAGCAAAGACAATGAAATCTCTTAACCAACAAAGTCTGACGATAGTGGCAAAATTAGACACACAAGACTAATGGTGCAAGCACATAGCACAGTGGCGAAGTCTAACTCCATCTATCAACAGACAATTCTTTAAGACTAAGCAGACAACTTCCCTTTGGGATCAATAGTGATAAGAACTATACAGAAGTGGCCAACAGTTGGACAAGTAAAAATGAGAGTAGAGTCAATATTAGGAGAGTTGATGGCAACAAAAACACTAAATGGTAAATGCAAAGGAAAGGCAGTGATGGGCCCTGATGCAAAAAAAAAAAGGAAGAAGAAAAAATAGGGGAAAGAGAAAAATGGGTTGACAAAGAAAGGGTATTAACGACCAATGGTACCAACCTAGACAACTGCTGATGGTCTGGTGGCGAGGCTACCAATGGTAGTGGTGGTTAAGAAGAGGGTGTGACTATGGTTTGCTTCTTTCCTTCAACCATGGGGAGAATGAAGAAAAATAACATTTTATGAAAAAAATGTTAAAATGGTAGAATAAAAATGGTACAGAAATAATAAAGGAAATCAAAATAATCACGATAAAATTGCTAGTAGACAATAGCAAACTCACATCAATTGATGGCATAATTCCTTTCTCTTCTAATCTAACTTTTGCAACCTTGATTGAACATAGTCTTTCATGCAAATGTGAAGGCAGTCTTAAGGTTCTGGAATTCTCAACTAATGCTCTTGAGACCCCCTGCAAAAGTGCAGACTTATTAAATCATAACATTAAATTAAACATTTAACACTGACTAAACACTATAACATTTTGAAAAAAACTGTAAAATAAGTCTACCGTTTTCTTAAGAAAATGGTATTATATGGTTGGAATCATATGAAATCATGAATGTTGGAAACTTGAATTGCTTATCATTTAAGCAAAACTAACTAGTGATTCCATTAAGATGTCCTTTATTCCCTTCACAAAAGAACCTAACTTTGAAAAGACATTTTCAACTTTTAATCAACTAAAATAGAACCCATCAAAATGAGATTATGGTGAAAATTTGAAAGAAAATGCTAAAACAATTTCTTTCATTAAAGCCTTGTGCACTTCAGCATGCAACAAGACGCAGAGAATTATGTTAAGTTAGGCATGAGCATGCAGAGAAAATATGTTGGCCACACCCAATTATTTATCAATACCATGATAACTACATACGTGCCATGTCTACAAAGCATTATTTACATGCCTATTAAAAATAGAATCCAATTTATAGACAGTAAGATCACTCTGTACAATCCGGATATTACAAATCCTAATGACAGGAAATAACGACTTCATTTATGAAAGTATGATCCTGTTAGATTCAATCTTCACTAGGCTCCACACTAGTGGGAATCTTCTCTACTGAATTTATCATTTTATGGTAAATAATAGATTAAAATTATGCATATATTGGGTGTCCCACATTGCTAGAATTGTATTGATTGTGTCCTCGTAGTCTTTATATAAAGAGATATTGTCTTTAATACAATTAACTTCCATCCATTTCTTTATTTTCACATGGTATTAGAGCAAGATTCTTTACTATCTTTTTCTGCTACAACTAAATTTTGTCTTCTTCTATGTATCTGTTTTTTTTCTATGTTAAATTTATTGAGTTTGTTACACATTAGATGTTCCAATTTGAGGAAGAGTGTTAAAATAAATAATATACTAAGGTTATGCATATAATGAGTTTAATCCCATATTATTAGAATTGTGCTGATTGTGTCTTATAATCTCTATATAGACATTGTCTTTGCTAATGTCAATCAACTTTCACCTATTAAATCTCTACTTGTCTTTGCTGATTGTTCTCAAATATACTAAGCATACATATCTCAGATTTTAAATCAACCATGTTTACATTTAGAACTTGTGTGAAAATTCATTAAAGTCAGACATGCATTGATATTGGTTTGAATATTACGTCCAAGAGACAGGCAACACAGTCATTCTTTATAATCAGATGTCATACACATGTAAATTATCAATACAAGAGAGATTTACCTGACGAATCCACCAATATACATAAGTCGAGATTCTAAAACCTTTGGATGAATCAAATTTCTCTATCCCTCGTATCAATCCAATCAAACCACCCTGCATGGTCAAAGATAGTTAGGAATAAGCATAGAAATGCCTTAAGCCATTATTTTACACAATCTTCATAGAAAGCTGAAATGCACCTCACCTGAACTAAATCAGCCATTTCAGCTCCTAAATTATCATACTTTTGAGCAATGGACAAGACTAAACGAACATTGCTCATAACTAGCTTTTCTCTTGCCAAAGAACATGCAATCAATTTAGATTGTACTTCAGCATATGACATGTTAAGAGATGATGCTAGCTGCTTGTCAGATGGCTCAAATCCCAATTTTTCCTTGAGTCTGAATGGTAATAAATTTAGATCAATTTCATAATTTAGCAATGGGTGATCACTGATTTTTGAATAACATAAACAACCGTGCATTTTGTGCTATAGATAATCATGTGCACACCTCTTGTGATCTGACTAAACATGCAAAACAAATTGGAACCCATGAAGGAATTTTTTGCTATGTACTAATGTAAAGTCGGTGATACAGCCACTATCATGTTAAATCAAATTCTAAATCCTTCAATATAAAAGAATGCCATAGAAAACTACAGACTGAGGTTGATTAGCCTTGAAGGGACTCATTCAAAGAAATAATTCAGAATATAAGAGACCTTAAACAGTGCTAGCTTCCCATAAAATGAAATATAAGTGTCTTTTAAGGATTGTAACTGTTGAAAAAATACCCATGAGTAACATGTTATTAGGAGATTGGTCTGCATAAATACAAGGATTTACCATTTATACTATGTTCCGTACCTCATTATTTTAATGAGTGACAACAAAAACCAGTGAAAATCAATTTTCCTTGTTCTAGAATCCTAACATACAATGTATTTCATCTTCACTTGCACATAAATCTTGTCAACAACTGCATTTCCATAGTGGCATTGCACTGGTTAACCATTGAATGTTATCAACTGATTTGTAAAATAACAATTAGCACGGTACAAAGCATGCAGCTAACCCAGGTTCATTTTCCAACAAAAAAACATTGATGTTTTCTCCACTCATACAAGTTATTCCATATGTTATCACGTAATACTTGTATTATCTCCACACTGTATGGTGCATGCGTTTTTCAGCCTGAACAGAGGTGTTGATTTTATTATCCTCATGATATCAACAACAATAATTTGATTGAACTATTCAATCACTCGTTCCAAAGAAATTAGGAAAAAGTAGTGGTTGACTAGATTCATAGTGGCCACATACATACCTCTATTTGCATTTGTATGGTTTCTTAACTTGCACCCATTTTCCAGGAGCTCGCATGTGGTGATTGTAAATCTCTAATGTGGTTTTTGCACCATAATAATGTTGAGGGTCATTAGCAAGAAGGATCATGTTATTCCTAATTTCCTATGGGCCTCAATATAATAAAATGGTAAAGGGTATTGACTAGCATGAATAGGAAGTAACACATAAATGATATGCCCTTTTTGCTACAATATTTAACAAATTGGTGCCATCTTTTTAGCTTCAGGAGAATTGAATATTAAGAGCATGCAATAAAGAATCCAACACCTAAATGGTAATTACAAACCTTGCCCTACGTTCTTCAAGTGATAGTCCAACTTTAATTTTCCCTGAGAGATGGACAACTTCAGCATGACTGAGCAAATCTTCACGTAACATCCCTCGGATATAACCTTTTACATGTCTCTGTAGTAGATCAGGACTGACAATGTTCTTCCTTCTGCTGCTCAATGATATAACATTATCATCTCCTCTCAAACCATTCCTTCGAGTACCATACCTTCTTTGCCTAGCAGACAACCCTGAACGGGTGACATTGGTATGTTGGGTTTTACTAAATGGTGTTGTCTGTGAAGCTTGATCAAAAGTAAGTTTCCATTGCTTTTCTAACATAGATTTCTGCAACAAAATGAGGGCTTCCAAAGAAGACTCGACATCAAAAGTTCCCCCTTCTTCTAGATGACTAGAACCCTCAAACGAGGGATGAGTGGCTGAGGGAAATGAAGAAGCATCCATGTATTCTTTCAGTGCTGTTATAGCTTGTGTTTTGCTATTGGATTGATAGTTTGGACCAACATTGGAAGATTTCTTGGCAACAATGGCATTTCTTGTGCTGGCAGAACATAATTGTCCAGCACTATGATCTGGGACAGAGAACAGCTTGTCATTAAGATCAGATGGATAAAAGGAAGTTCTTAAGAGCCTCTTTCCCGCAGTCAGCCTGGTAACAGCTGGTGTGGCCATTGCAATATAATTCATGGTTATGTCACCACAGGAGCTCATAAAGAGAGATATATTCTTCCCTTAAATAGAAATATCTTATTCCCTTAAAACATAGTAGTGTTGCTTCCTCGTCTCTCCTTCTAGATTCTGCAGTAGCAAATGGAATCTCTATCATTTTCAAGTAATAAACAAAATTAAAACAGAATTAGAAATAAGTTTAAATAAATAAAGAAATATCGTTTAATAAAATTATGGAGAAATACCTTAAAGTCTAGAGGATTTAGATTGAATAGGTCAAAAGCTGAATATATGATATGTGAGTTCAATGAAAATAAGGTATATACTAAGATGATCATGAGATCTACAAAAGTAAAATTCTTAAATACTTAGGATCTATAATAAGTACAATGATAAAATTATAAAGAATGTTATTCATACAATTGAAGTAAGCTAGATGTAGTGGAGAAATGCTTTTGGAAGTTTGTATCACAAGAAAAATTTTATGAAACTATCATTCACCTAACTCTACTTTTTTGTTCAAAATGTTGAATTGTAAAGTATAATCATATGCAAAAAAGTTAGTGTCAGATGTTTAATTGGATGAGTGACAATACTCTACAGAATAAGCTATAAAACAATTTTATTCGAAAAGGAGAAAGAGTTGCACCTATTAAAGATAAGAATAATTTGACTTAGGCGGTTTGGTCATATCCTTAGGAGAGTAAAGAATGCACTAGTTAGGAAAGGATAATTGATTAGTGTAGAAAAAAATAAAAGAAGTCAAGGTAAACTTAAAACTACTTGATTGAAATTGTAAAAAAATATTTAAATTTATATAATTTAACTAAAGATTTGGTAATAAATAGACATACTTACAAGAAAAAGATTCATGTGGCTAACCACATATAGTAGGATTATGGCTCGGAATGTTATTGTTATAAATAAAACAAGATTCTTTACTTTCCAATTAGTTAAATATTTTCATATATTGACCACTCATTCTTCTATACTTTCCAATTAGCTAAATATTTCATGTATTGACTTCATATTCTACTGAAACGATCTAAAGCTCAACTATTTACCAAATTCAACTTTCTGATACTGACACACCATCCTTCATCTATAGTACTTTCAATAGTATGCATTTTTGATATAATTAACTTAGCCTTACCATTGTCTCAATGCTGCTCAATATGCTGTAAAACATTTTATATCATCTGAAGTTCTTTGGTTCATTGAACTCAACCATCAAATTACTAAGCAGTGAAAATTTTTGATGGCATACTTACAAAACAGCAATTACAGGTTTGTTCAGATACATCCTGGTTCACTTAGAATGTGAAAAACCACATGTGCCTCTTAACAATGTTTGATTGAACAAAAACAACAATCTAAATCATAATCTCACTACGTGAGTCAACCTATGTGAATCATTGTATTTCTATCTATTGTCAAATCTTTAGTTAAATTATATAAATTTAAATCTTTTCTTAAAATTCCTAACCAAGTAGTTTTAAGACTACCTTTACTACTTTTATTTTCTTTTACGTTAATTAATTCTCCATTTCTAATTGATATATTCCTTGGTCTCGTAAAGATAGGACAAACCCACCTAAGCTAAAAATAAGAAATAAACAAATTTAAAAAAAAACACCTAAGCTGCTTTTCTCTTATTTTATCTAACAATGTTCAATTGAACCATACAACCAAAAAAAAATTCACCAAAAGACACATCCTGCAAACTCTATCCAACAAAGCTTAATCAGACAATTCAGGTACCAGACATAAAATCAAAAAAAGACAAAAGAAAGAGAAAAACAACATGACAGAGTCACTTCTCAGAGAGTAATAAGAAAGGCCATTTCAAGCGTAAGGTGAACAGAGCCAATGGTATTTCGTGAACTACCGGGAATGAGTAATAGCTAAAAAATAGCCATCAAAGGTTGTCTTTGTTAACGTGGTGTGGTGTGGTAGAGTGGATTGCGTGAGATTTTTAGTTTTTACACGATTTTCGATGATGAATGTTGAATAAAATATGTGTATCAGTTATGATTCAATAATTTCCAAATTTACCCTCAATATTATTTTTAATAACATTTTTAAAAATATATTAGAAATTTATCGCCCAAAGGAGAGCTAGAAAACTGATAGTCGGGGACGTGTACTAACCAGCAGGTCGGCTGCCGCCTCCCACAAGCCAGCTACCGCTTACGACCACTGGTACAGGCTCAAGGGTAATCCAGTTTACCCTCGCCTAAGTTCGTGGGTAAACGTCTTAACCCTCGAACTCTGCACTTAGACATAAATCATGATTTTTTCTATGAATTAATCATTTTATCTGCCTCTTCACAGTATCCTACCTGACCAGCAGGTTGGCTGCCGCATCTCATAAGCCGTAAGCTCGAGGGTAAGCTGGTTGCCACCTACGACAGGAGGGGCAGACCGACAGCAGTGGGACTAGGGCAATGTGAAGACGCATTTTTCAGAAAAAAAAGGTGAAGGTATTATCAGAATTTTACATTTAATTACTACAGTAAAAGAAATTACTATATTATCTTATTTTACTTTAATTACTACGCACAATTAACTACGCACGGTAAATACTCCACCCCACTCCGTTAACAAACACAACCAAAGAATGGAATCTACACCTTGCACTGCTTGAATCTGATGTTCAAGCTATTAAGCAGCCACTCTCTCCTACCACACTCACAAACAAAATCGACCCAAACAAACATGCACAAAAATGAAAAATCAGATCAACACAACATCTGAAAAGACCGTACCTTTATACCCCAGAAGGCTCACACCACCACTGGTGCGCAGAGATTTTGTTGGGTATGTGAAAGAAGAAGATGACAAGGGGAAAGGGGGAGCGGAAGAGGAGCAGGAAAGGAAAATACTCATCTAGGTGATGACCATGTGTTTATTTTCATCTTACAAAAAATATCATTCAGAGACAAATCTGCCCAATTTTCAATATATACTTCGCTGAAACGATTTTTGTGGTGGGAAGAGTGAGTGAGACATCAAAAAGCGAAGGTGCTGCAGACTAAAAGGTACAGGATATGAGATATGGAGTAGAGGGGAGCCATTCGCTGTGGAAGATATTGTGCAGCAGTCTTGTGGCTTTGCTTGTGCCATGCCGTGGCTTCTGTGGTGCCACTCTCGGCCCATTCCCCTGTTCTTTTATTCGTTTATACAGGGGATACTTGAAGAGATTTTGTTAGTTTGAGATTTATATAAAATTAAAATTAAAGTTAATAATAATAAAAAATTATTTTTAAAAATAGTAAAAATAACGAAAAGTAAAAAATATTTTAACTTATTATTTTTTATTATTTTTAAAAGCGTATATCTTCCGTAAAGTAATAAAAGTTTACATATTAAGATTTTTTTATATATTAGAATTTATACAGTAATAACATAAAAGTAATTTTAAAAATCAATTAAAAACGAACCGTAAACAAGATCATAGTTTTTAATTCTATTAATTATTATTAAAAACTAAAGGTAAAATTAAGACCATGTTTATTAAAATAAATATTTAGAATAAAAAATATTATTTTCATTATAACAAAGGAGTACTTGATTTTTTTTAACATTGTAAAAAAAATTATTAACACGA
>JAMKPZ010007102.1:0-12570 GCA_024699675.1 Amphibolis antarctica
GCCGCCAGTGATGGTTGAGCACCTTGCACAATTATGTCTAGAGAGTCTTCTTCCGCAGGTTTCTCCCGGATTTGGGATGCCAGGGCCCGCCACCTACCAATATAGCCGCTGAACGGCTCATTCTCACGTTGGCAAAGGCAACAGAGATCTTCCAACTTTGGTGCCAGGTCCAAGTTATACGCGTACTGTTCCTGGAACATGTACGCCAGCTGTTCCCAGGTGTAGATCTTCGTTAGGTCTAAGGACATGTACCAGGAAAGTGCAGGTCCTTGGAGAGATTTTTGGAATAGCCGGACGAGGAGCTTCTCCTCGTGTTGTAGTGCCGCCATGTCTCCACAGAAAGCCCGGAGGTGCACGCGAGGATCCCCGTGCCCGTTGTATTTGACCATTTCGAGCATTTTGAAATCAGGAGGGAGTGTTGCTTCGGGATAGAAACAAAGATTTTGGAAGGCACAGGAAGGTCCAGGTGGGCCGGATTTTATGCTCTGGAAAGATGCTTCCAGTTCAGCTATCCTTTGCAGTAGTTGCCCTTGCAGGTTGGGCGCCAGGGCGGCAGCCATGGCGGCTGTCGGCTGGAGTAGTGGCGGGCCGAATTGGTCGGCGATGGGAGTAGTGACGATATCGTATTCTTCCGAATGTGGCCTCTCCGGGACACGGATAGTTGGCTTGGGGGGGATTATGGAACCAATCCCTTGTTGTTGATAGCACGCCAACTGATTAGCCAGGAGGGTCTGCTCAAAATGTCCCGGTTGAGGTGGCAGGAAGGTGTTGGCCGCTCCTATGCCCTCGGTGTTCGAGGGGGGTTGGTAGCACGGGCCGGTGCTCCGTGTGGGAGCCAACCTGTTACCTTCAGCTTCAGTAGCCGGAGAAGCCGACGGCGTAGGATGCACTGTGACATTGTCGAATGCTACAACGGTGGACAGATTAGGCGCCCTTTGTTGGTCTGGGGTTCTGGTAGGAACAATGACGAGCCTGGTGAAGTTCATCCGGGTGACGACAGGTGGTGGTGGGCCGAAGACCACGGACAGCGGCACAAAAGTTGCCACGGTGACAGAAGGGGATGATCCGGAAGCCGCAGCGGAACCAGTGGCCATAGCTCTTGCTTGTGAGCGAGTCAGGACAGGGGGAGCTAGCGGGGTCCGGAACCTGTAGCGCAGAGGTTCGTGAAGAGACGGTGCTCGGAGAACCGCAGAGGTCCGTAAAGATCTGTATGGATACCAAAGAAGGGTGATACAGTTCAATGCATTTGAAAGCGGCTTCGCTTAGCAAATGCGACAAGTGTGTTAAAAATCCTAACGGAAAAATAAAAGACTGACTAAAAAAGAGTCGTACGAGCGAGAGTTTGAGCTACTTAATCAATAAAATGCAGCGAGTGTCCCTAGCGGAGTCGCCAAAAATCTGTACCCTCTCTTTCATCCAGCTATCACCTGGAAGCCCATGGGTTTCTACCGGCATGGCCGGCAGATGGACCGAGGTACAGAGAATTGAAAGGTGTTTGTGTGAGCGCATCACCACGTGCGGTTGATGGCTCGTTGAACGGAGTTGCCACCTTATTTTTAGGTAGAAAACAAGGAAAACTGGATGGGAAAGTGTCCTACCACCATCGAAACGATAAAACCGTAGGAATCACGTAAAATCATGTAACATGAGAGAACTGGATACGGGGCTCAGGGTACTGTTGGGGAAGGTGTTAGGCACCCCCAGACAGCTCGGGCGTTCCCAGCCTCTCTCCGGCTCTAAAACGGAAAACATGATAGTCAATCTGGCCACGTACGGCCTCACCTTGGAAGACTTTCCAGGGTGTTTAGAGGGATAACCGTATCCCTTCCGATGAAAATAAACGAGAATCAAGTAAACAAATGGGAATTGAACAAAACGGGGATCCATATTGGATCCGGTGGTGAATAAGGGAGAAAAAGATGGGTTTTTGGGGAGCCGGTAGCCGACTACTTGTACTGGTTGACCGGCGGCTAGTCGACTGCCTTCCCAACCCATTAGCGTAGCCATGGGGATTTTTGGGAAACGGGGGCCGGTTCCTTGAACCGGACAGCCGGCGGCTTGCCGGCTGTTTCCCCCTTCCATACGTACCCATGGGGATTTTGGGGAAATGTGGGCTGGTTCATTGAACCGGCCAGCCGGTGGCTTGTCGGCTGTTTCCCCCTTCTTTTTGCACCCATGGGGGGTTTTGGGGAAGTGGCGGCCGGTTCCTTGAACCGGCCAGCCGGCAGCTTGCCGGCTGTTTCCCCCTTCCTTTTGCACCCATGGGGGGTTTTGGGGAAGCGGCGACCGGTTCCTTGAATTGGCCTGCTGACGGCTAGCCGGCTGCTTCCCCCATCCCTTTGCACCCATGGGGGCTTTTGGGGATGCGGCGGCTAGCCGACTGCTTCCCCCATCCCTTTATAACCATGGGGGGTTTTGGGGAAGCGGCGGCTAGCTGGCTGCTTCCCCCATCCCTTTGTACTCATGGGGGTTTTGGGGAAGCGGCGGCTAGCCGGCTGCTTCCCCCATCCCTTTGCACCCATGGGGGATTTTGGGGAAGCGGCGGCTTCCGAAGGAATGATACCCGGGTCCGTCCCCTTGCACAGGGAAGGCGTTATGCGGTCGGGGCTCGACTAAACGTAGTAAAAAACATATGTAAAATGGCGAGGGTGGAAGGACTTACCTGTAGGGGGGGGGGGCGTCGTCGACATGGATCGGAAGTCCTCTCTCCGGCACGGCGAAAAGGCGTTGGGGCCCCGAGCTACTTTCCTCCTTCGGAACCGGTGGACGGTCGTTTCTCCCGAGGGTGTCAGCCTTATTCCCAGGAAATCTCATCCTTCGAAAACTCTTCGCTCCTCCTTCTTCCAGCCTCCTCTCTCCGGAAATTCCAGCCTCTCCTTCCCAGAAATCCAAGCTTGCTGAGTGGTGTAGGGGGCCACCCTTTTAATAAGGGGTTGCCTTCCTTCTTTAGGGGCACCCGAAGATGGAAGACGGCGTGATTCCGGCTTGATTACGCGGTCCGCGTAATTGGCGGATTTGCGAGATTTACGTGGTTAAATCTTGTCGTATTTTCTTGATTGATTCGGCTTGCCTTCTTGGGTAGCCAACCGGCAGCCGCTACATGGCAGGCGGAAATCGGCTGTTTCCCAGATCATTCGCACGAAGATGTGGGTTTTTTGGGGTCCGGGTGCCGCTTCCTTGAAGCGGCTTGCCGGCGGCAAGCCGGCTCTATCCCCCTAACTTTTTACCAAATGTGGGTTTTTGGGGTCCGGGTGCCGCCAGCAAGCCGGCTCCACCCCCCTAACTTTTTACCAGATGTGAGTTTTTGGGGTCTGGGTGTCGCTTCCTTGAAGCGGCTTGCCGGCGGCAAGCCAGCTCCACCCCCCTAACTTTTTACCAAATGTGGGTTTTTGGGGTCCGGGTGCCGCTTCCTTGAAGCGGCTTGCCACCGGCAAGCCAGCTCCACCCCTTAACTTTATACCAAATGTGGGTTTTTGGGGTTCAGGTGCCGCTTCCTTGAAGCGGCAAGTCGGCTCCATCTCCCTAACTTTTTACCAGATGTGGGTTTTTTAGGGTCCGGGTGCCGCTTCCTTGAAGCGGCTTGCCGGCAGCAAGCCGGATCCATCCCCCTAACTTTTTACCAGATGTGGGTTTTTGGGGTCCGGGTGCCGCTTCCTTGAAGCGGCTTGCCGCCGGCAAGCCGGCTCCACCCCCCTAACTTTTTACCAAATGTGGGTTTTTGGGGTTCAGGTGCTGCTTCCTTGAAGCGGCTTGCCGGCGGCAAGCTGGCTCCACCCCCCTAACTTTTTACCAAATGTGGATTTTTTGGGTCCGGGTGCCGCTTCCTTGAAGCGGCTTGCCGGCGGCAAGCCGGCTCCGTCCCCCTAATTTTTTACCATATGTGGTTTTTGGGGTCTGGGTGCTGCTTCCTTGAAGCGGCAAGCCGGCTCCACCCCCCCTTTAAGCATGGGGTCAACAATAAGTATTCTACTTTTAGAAGTTTCAGCTAATTTGAATCGTACTGTTTAAGCATCTGAAACTCACAAACTCACACGACCCTCAAGTAAGTGTGAGGGTAGAGACATTTACCTGCAAGCTATCTCAAGCGTTAAGTACTTTTTCTATGCAAAATGATAAATTTCTTGCAAACTGAAGTGTATAGTGTTAAAACTTAAGAAGAATTAAATATTTGGAAGTAAAACTCTCTAGATAGAGTCTTTCAATGTAAAATTCAAATCATTTACTAAAAGACTACTTTTAAAATCAAAATATTTCAAGTGGTGAAGAAATTAAAGTTACTGAAAAATTCTTTGGAAAGTACAATGCAATAGGTATTTAAAGAGTATCCTAGCGGTTAATTGGAACAGAGCAACTGTGACATTGCTTAAAAGATATTTAATCACTTGTTCCATTAATTGAATACATCAATTTAACTAAACACCAAACAAAACTAATCCTTGTGGAAAAACTCGTACTTACACACTAGCTATATCTGAACTTGTGCACTTGCGGTGAATTAAAATATTTCGCACACACAATTTTTACAAGAATTGAATTAAAAGTGTTGTGTAAAAGCGAAACAAGTTTTTGGCGCCGTTGCCGGGGATTGCTTCAATTCCTATAGTTGGTGTTACTTTTGCTATTTTGGAGTTAACTAAGGTTGCAATAGAATTTATTTGCATTTACTATTATTAAATTTTATTTCATAGTCTTGCTGTTATTCCAGAGTAGAGTCTTGTTTTTAAATTCTGAATTTCATGATGGACTCATATAACTCGTATTAGGGTGATTGTGGGATTATTCCAGGAACTAATTATGAGGATCACAATTATTCTAATTATGTTAAAAGAGATTATTTACCTATGGAATTTAATGATTACTCTTCACAACATATTTTAGAAGGACTTAATGTTAATTCTCAAAATAATTATAACTGGAATGATAATTCTAATTTATGGGAATGTAATGACAATTTAGGAATGTAGAATTATTATTTAGAGTATAATCATGTGAATGAAAATCAAAATTATCAACTAAATATATCATTACAAATCCAACGATTAACAGATAAAATAGATGAATCAATACGAAATAATGAAGAGAGTAATAGATTGAATGAATTACAAAATGATAATTATTTAAACTGGTCAATCTTATAAGAAGATCAGAATGTTTAAGGAATTAATACAAGTTTATCAAATCTTAATGGTAATTTACCAATTAATGCTGGAATTGATCAGAATTATATTAATCAAAGAATATCACAGGAATTTGAAAAATTGCTAAATAGATTTGATGAATCAATACAACAAATGGAAGACAGTAAGATGTTTAATAAGTATGAAAACAATGATGATTTTAATTGGGCAAACTTAAATGACAATCAAAATTATCAAGAGGTGAATTCATTAGAAAATATTCTATTTACAAAGGAGAACATACAACCATTTGAGGTAATGGAAGAAAATCAGTATAATGATTTAATTGCATTTAATCATATGGAGAAGTTAGATGAAATTCAAAGATCCATTGACCTATTTATAAGGAATTCTAATTCTAATTTATATGAACAAGATGAAGATTTTCAGAAGGAACCTATAGACACTCGTGCAACACTCACATCAAATTAGTTTTATAGAGCTCCAGAAGTTGAAAATTTTAAGGAAAAAGATCAAATCTAGGAAGGGTATGAATTACTTGACTATTTGGTAAGGGAGTGTTCCGTTGGATCATCTAAGGTCGTGAATGACCTTATGTCCAAAAGTGTAGAAGAGTCACCTGAGGTGTTAGCTACCCTTAAATCAGAAGGAGATTTTAGTGTTCCTATGGCAGATAATGTGTCAAAAGAAGAATTAAAAGATGTAAGTATTATATTAAGATTTGGTGTCACTTATGAAGGTCCTAAAAAGGATGATAAAGAAGAACAAACTAATGACAATTTCACAAAGAAAGAGGAAATTAATGAACAATCTAGTCCAAAAAACAAAGCTGATGCTAAGTTAGAAGATAATACAAAAGTTGAAAATACTACAGAATCTAAAAATAGTAAAGAAATTGAGAGCAAAGTTGTTAAGAAAGATGTTATAAATGAAGATAAGTTAACAAACAAAAATCACTTTCCATTTCCACATAGAATGAGAAATGTTAAGGATAAAAAATTGGAACAAATCAGTAAATTATTTGAGCAAATTAAAGTCAATATACCATTATTGGAAATTATTAGACAAGTTTTGTCTTATGCCAAATATCTTAAAACTCTTTGTATCAAGAATAGAAGGAAAAATATATTAAAAAAGGCATTTTTAGTTAAAAAGGTAAGCTCCATGTTAATTAACCCTGTATCTGAAAAATTAAATGATCCAAGAACTCTTGTTATTTCCTGCTATATAGGAGATTGTTATTTTAATATAGTGTTAATAGACTTAGGAGTTGGAATTAATGTCATGCCTAGTATTGTTTATGAGAAGTTAAAATTGGATAATATCAAACCTATGAGAATAGTGATTCAGCAGGTAAATCCATAAGAATACCTTTAGAAAAAGTGGAAAATATTTTAGTAAGGGTTATGGAGTTTGCCTATCCTATTGATTTCACTGTAATGGAAACAAATACTTCAAATATAACTCAAGATCAAGCTATAATAATTTTAGGAAGGCCATTTTTAGCTACAACCGATACTTGCATAAGTTGTAGAAATGGTTGGATGGAATTAGCTTGGGGTGATCAAAAATTAGAATTGAATATTTTCAGTGCAATCAAGAAAAAGTTTAAAGAGCTTCAATTTAAAATTTTAAATGTAGAGGAATTAGATCGTGTTGAAAGATTTGTAATACTAACTGAAGAAATGTTAAAAGAGGAAATATCTAAGCAAACTAAGATTATGGATGTAAACAAAGAACAATTCAAAACTGATAACAAATCTTTAATTTTAGAATACCTTGTTCTTGAACTGAAACCACTTCTAGAAAATTTAAAGTATGCATTTTTGGAGAAAAATGAGAATCTATCGGTCATTATTGCTTCTGATTTAACATTAGTACAAATAGAAAATCTTTTAAAAGTGTTAAGAAATCATAAATGAGCAATAGGATGGTAGATGTTAGACATAAAAGCTATAAGTTTAACTATTTGCCAACATTGGATTAATCTGGAATCTGAAATTCAACCTGTTAGGCAACCACAGAGAAGATTAAATCCAAATATTAAAGAGGTTGTTAAAAAGGAAATTATGAAATGGTTAGACAATGATATAATTTATCCAATATTTGATAGTTCTTGGGTGAGTCCAATGTAGGTAGTACCAAAAAAATCTGGGATAACAGTTGTAGAAAACAATAATAAGGAATTAGTTCCAACTAGAGTTCAAACTGATTGGAGGGTTTGTATCAATTACAGAAGACTGAATGTAGCAACTAGAAAAGATCACTTTCCATTGTTGTTTATAGATCAAATGTTAGAAAAATTGGCAGGGCATGAGTATAATTGTTTCCTAGATGGCTATTCAGGTTATAATCAAATCTCTGTTTCACTTGAGGATCAAGAGAAAACAACTTTTACATGTCCTTTTGAAACATTTGCCTTTAGTCGTATGCCTTTTGGGCTATGCAATGCACCTGCTACATTTCAAAGATGTATGACAGGCATCTTGACGAATTTTATAGATGAATTTTTAGAAGTGTTTATGAATGATTTCTCTATATATGGGGACTCATTTGAAAAATGTTTAAGTTATTTACAAAAAGTGCTAGAGAGATGTGAACAGAAAAAGTTAGTATTAAACTAGGAAAAATGCCATTTTATGGTTAAACAAGGAATAGTCTTAGGACATGTTATTTCTACTAAAGGTATAAAAGTTGACAAAGCAAAAGTGGAATTAATATCTAATTTACCTATTCCTAGAATAGTTAAAAATCTAAGAGCATTTTTAGGACATGCTGGTTTTTATAGAAGATTTATTAAAAACTTTAGTAAAATTGCTTGACCCTTAACTCAATTGTTGATTAAAGATGCATAATTTGATTTTAATGAGGAATGCATGAAAGCTTTTAATTTTCTTAAAGAAGCCCTAACCACTTCACCTATAGTCTATGCACCCGATTGGTCTCAACCTTTTGAATTAATGTGTGATGCATTAGACTATACTTTAGGTGCAGTCCTTTGTCAGAAATTAGACAAACTACCAAGAGTAATCTATTATGCTAATAAGACATTCAACGAAACACAAATTAATTACAGTGTAACTGAAAAAGAATTTCTCGTAGTTGTATTTGCCTTAGAAAAATTTAGGTCTTGTCTAATAGGTAGTCACACTGTCATTTACACTGATCATTCAGCACTAAGTATTTGTTAGTTAAAAAAGATGCTAAACCAAGGCTTATAAGATGGATTTTGTTACTGTAAGAGTTTAATTTGGAAATTAAGGATAAGAAAGGTTGTGAAAACACTGTGGCAAATCATATGTCTAGGTTAGATGCTTCATTTCTGTCTAATCTACCAATAGATGACACATTTCCAGATGAGCAATTGTTTATGCTAAATCCTTGCCCATGGTATGCTGATATAGTTAATTATTTGGCTACGAGTTTAGTATCTCATGACTGGTCCAGTTTAGACAACAAAATATTCTTTTCGAGGATTAAATACTTCTTTTGGGATGATCCTTACCTATTTAAGCAATGCCCTGATCAGATTGTAAGGAGATGTATCCCAGAAACAAAAGCTCAATTAGTGTTGTCATTTTGTCATGATCAACTTATTGGAGGACATTTTGAAGCTAAAAAGACTACTTTAAAAGTGCTTCATAGTGGCCTATATTGGCCAACATTGTTTAAAGATGCATATGAATATTGTAAAAAATGTGTTCAATACCAAAAAGTAGGTAGAATTATAAAACGAAATATGATGTCATTAAATCCTACCTAAGAAGTAGAAGTTTTTGATGTCTGGGCTATAGATTTCATGGGACCTTTTCCAAATTCAAATGGTTTTGTTTATATCCTCTTGGCAGTAGAATATGTAACCAAATGGATAGAGGCAATTCCTACTAAAACTAATGACTCTATAATAATAATGAGATTTTTAAAATCCAATATAATGTCTCGATTTGGTATTCCAAGAGCAATTATCAGTAATAGAAGAACTCATTTTTGTAACAAAAACTTTGAGAAGTTATTGAAAAGATATGAAGTGTTACATAGGTTAGCTACCCCTTACCATCCTCAAACTAGTGGACAAGTTGAAAGTGCTAACAAACAAATTAAAGGAATTTTGGAGAAAGTAGTAAACACCACTAGGAGGGATTGGTTGGAAAAACTAGATGATTCTCTTTGAGCATATAGAACAGCTTATAAAACAATATTAGAGACAACTCCATATAAACTAGTATATGGAAAGGCTTGTCATTTACCTGTGGAATTAGAACATAAAGTATTATGGGCACTTAAGCAATTGAATTTAAATATAAAAATAGCAAGTAGTAATAGACAAGTACAATTAGTGGAGTTAAAAGAATTAAGAAATATGGCCTATGAGAGTTCAAAAATTGCTAAAAAAAGATGAAAGCATGGCATGATAAAAGAATTTTACATAGAATATTTGAAAAAGGACAAGAAGTTTTATTATATAATTCAAGACTACACTCTTTTTCAAGAAAATTGAAGTCTAGATGGATTGGTCCATTTGTTATTAAACATGTTTATCCTTATGGAGCAATTGATTTGGAAGATCCTCAAAGTCATGAAATTTTTAAAATTAATGGTCAAAAATTAAAACATTTTCTAAAATTTTCAGAGAGGAAAGAGGTGGAGTTTGTTGATTTAGAAGGAGAATAAAATTATATATATATATATATGAACAACAAAATAAAATAAATTATATAGTATTGAATGTTTGTAAAAACTTTTATTCAAACTGCTACTGTGTTTTGTTTTGAGTTACTTTGAGGGTTGTCTTGTTTACCCTCGGAGTAGTTCGAGGGTTATCTTGTTTACCCTTGAGCTGTATTGTAATGTCAATAATAATAATAATAAAGAACCTACTTCGAGGGTTATCTTGTTTACCCTCGAAGTACGTTCGAGGGTTATCTTGTTTACCCTTGGAGTATGTTCGAGGGTTATCCTGTTTACCCTCGAACTACATAAAAAGAAAAGAAAAAAATATATATATAAAAAGAGAAAAAGTAAAGTGCTGTGGGGATAAACCTCATATAAGTCTAAGGGTTATCGAGTTTACCCACAGACTTATGCGAGGGTTATTGCCCTGTGAACTAAATATGGTTCTATTTGCTGAGAAATGCAATTGTTAAGCATAAGGTTTACTGAAATTAAACAATGTTAATCATCTAAGTGAGATAAAAGGTTATTTCATAATTCGAATGATTTTTAAAGATAAATACAATTTAGTAAATTAATGAAGGAAAATTTAAAAAGAATGCAACTCATAGAATTGCACGATTGTAACAAGTGTGTTCATAAAAAGCTTAATTTCTCTGAAATGGTTTAATTGAATGGGTGTTGTGTTATATTTATCCATCAGACTGCAAATTGAAAATTTTTCAAGGGTTTAGAAAACCATGGCATTTGTTCAAATTTAAAATACACAACAATTAAGGACACACAAATTTAAAAAACAACATACACAATTGGAAGTACATACAGAATTACAATCTTAAAACATATGTCATTTAAAATGTTAAAGGGTATAGCATGAGGGAGTTTTCTCTCCAAATGTTTGAATTACATCAAAAGAAGAAGAAGAAATTTTTTAATTATAGCTCTGGAAGTCTGGATTTTAAGTCTACAACTTCTTCTTTTAGAGCTGTCAACTGTTCCAATACAGTGTCCATCCTTTCTGAAATAAAGGCTGATCCTCTCTGTTGGGATGTAGATGGTTCACTATGGATCTAAGGTGTTGGTTGATCCTCTATAGAAAACTGTTTCAGGTCCTTGGCAGTCAACACTCTGGATTTTAACTTCTTAATTGCCCAGGCTAACTGGTAGATGAGATCACCATAGAATAGTTTCTTTTTGATGCTTGTGATTAGAGATGTCAATGGGCCATGCTGGCACGGCCCAGCACGGCCCGACACAGTCAAACCGTGCCGGTCAACGGCACGGCATGAAAATTTTTTGTATCGTGGGTCGTGCCTGGGTTGGACCCCCAGGTAGTTCGTGTCGTGCCGGCACGGCACGAATTCTAGCACGAAATAGGCACGGCCTAGCCTAGCACAAGATAGGCTGCCAGGTTATGCAGTCGGCGAGGTGAACGACCATGTGCGCGGGAGCAAGCAGAACAGGTCATTTGGCCGGCAGGGGTAACGGCTTCTGGGTCATTGGGCCGGTAGCCGGGTGAACGGTCACGTGCGTTGGTGCGCGGGAGGGGGCTGAACGGGTCGTGTCGCCAGTAGGATGATGGGTCGCCAGGTTGTGCAGTCGGTGAGGTGAACGATCGTGTTCGCGTGAGGAGGCAGAACGGGTCATCTGGTTGGCGAGGGTAACGGCTTCCGGGTCATTGGGCCGATAGCCGGGTGAACGATCACGTGCATCGGTGTGCGGGAGGGGGCTGAATAGGTCGCGTCGCCAACAAGATGATGGGTCGTTGGGTCACTGATCCAGCCGCCGGGTTGTGCAGCCGGCAGGGTGAACAATCGTGTGCGTGGAAGGAGGCAGAACAGGTCATGTGGCTGTCCGAGGGACTGATCGCAGGGTCATTGGGCCGGCAACCGGGGTGAAATGTCGTGGAAGGTGCAAGGTGCAATGCGCCGACACAGGTCACGCAGCAACGATCGGCATGCTTTCTCCCAACGGGCAACCCACTTTCAGGCAACGGGTGGCCTAATTCCGCGTAATGAGTGGCCCGCTTCCGCCCAACGTGTAACCGACTACCGGGTGAAATGGTCGGCTTCTGCCTCAATGGCTCAACCAAGTTTTCTCTATAAATTGAAGGAGTTGGATTTCATTTTTCACCCAACTCACTCTTCATTTCCTTCACTCCAAATTCTCCAAACTCTAATCTCAATTCTCAATTCACAAACAATGACGCACTACCAAGGCCAAAGTTCTGGAGGTGGAGGCTATGGATATCCTAAAGCTGAAATAACACCGTCAATGGAGACTACTGGAGCTTCAACTTCAACTGTGCCACCGAGGAAGTCTCGGAAGAAAGCTTCCATCTGGTCGAAGTACACAATCATGATGAAAGCTATGACGGATGGCATAGAAGAGGAATGAGCCTTCTACAACCTCTATAACGCCGACTTCTCTTGCAAAACGTCTAGCAGTATAAGTCATTTAACTAGGCATATTAGTACATGCGAAAATAGGAATAAGGATAAAACAATTCAAACCCAACTTTCTTTTACTCCTAAGGGTAGTGTTAGTTCATGGACTTATGATTTTGAAAGGGCTAGGGACTTGTATGCTAGATTTATTAGTTTAGAAGATTTACCATTAAGTTTTGGAGGAAATAAATGTTTTGATAATTATATTAGTAAAGCATATTGTCCACAATATAAACGTGTATCTAGAAATACTATTAGGTCAGATATCATGAATACATTTAATAAGCTTAGATTAGAACTTATTAATGTTATGA